>CM053030.1:461733323-461790823 GCA_028564925.1 Lithobates sylvaticus | reverse complement strand
GCGTGCTGAAGAAAGATCCAATCACTGAAACAGTAAAAATATGAAACTTATAGAAGGTTGCCAAGACTTCCGAAGAGATTTAGCCTTATTTAAATATATCTAGAGATGTAACTCAGCATCCAATCAGACGTCTCACTTCTGACTGTTGTAAACGGATAAAAGAAATCCAATTGCAGTTTTTTAAAGGCTGTACATAACTGACTTTGCCTCCATCATTTTCATAAAATTTATAAATTACTAAGGCTACTTTCATACGGGGACTGCCGAGCTTTAGCGCTAAACCGCTGCTCGTTTTAGCAGAGCTTTAGCGCCGTTTAAGCCGCGCTTTTCGGTCTCTAGCGGGGCAAATTTAACCCCCCGCTAGCGGTCGAAGGGGTTTTTAACCTGTATTGTGGCGCTTCCGAATCCCTTTTCAGGAGCTTTGGAAGCGCTGCCCAATTATTTCAATGAGCAGGGCGTTTTGGGAGCGGTGTATACACCGCTCCCAAACTGCCCCAAAGACGCTGCTTACAGTACTTTTTCTAACGTCCCGCAAGCGCACCGCACCGGTGTGAAAGCACTCGGGCTTTCACATTCCAGCAGCATGGGAGGAAGTTTTCTGGGGCTTTACAGGTGCTTTTTTCAGCGCTAAAATGCCTGAAAACTGCTTCCGTGTGAAAGGAGCCCGTTTTTTTTTTTAGCAATGCCCGAATTAAAATTCAGCTGGCAGAGGCACATCCATCTAAAGCCAAGTAAGCAATGCAAGGATTCTTTTATACTTCTATATCTCGATAGAAAAAATTCGAATGTTTGCATTATTTTTTTAAATAAAAGTTAAATATAAAAAAAATTAAAAAAGGCCAGGGTAAATAATGTATTTTTTTTTTTTAACCCTGATTTCTAAGTATATTTTGTATATGCACATGAAAGAAAGTGTATGTATTATTTAGATATGCGGGCTCTGCTTCCATAGCAGAATTACAGTATTGCTTGCATCGAAAGCTGGCCAAAAATGGATCGAAATTTGATTGTTTCAGCAGGGACTGGGTGAATTTGGATCCCTACGTCATGGTACCTGTTCAGGAGAAGCGGATCCACTTCTGTCAGACAGGAATGTCTGAAAACTTTTGTCGATCAGCAGCTGATCAGTGTATTCTGACAACGCAGAGTCTTGCTGTCAGAATACAAAGTCCCGGTGGGGGAAAGTGGGGATTCCTCCATCCACCTCGTTTGTATGGATGGAGGAATCTTTGGCCAGCTTTACCCCTTCTAACAATGCAGGTGTTGACCAATTTCTTTAAATAAGTGCAATTCCTATGATTACTTAACTCAAGAGTTGGTAAAGCTCAACTCCAGGCAAGTCTATAAAAACTAGGAAAGCAAAGCACAAAGACAGCGCTCACAACAGGGAACATGCCTCAAAGATTCAGGGTGGAGTCGTTCACTGGGTTCTCTGGCTCAAATGGCCTCCAGCCATTTTCGGCTGTATGCCAAAACTGACGCGTTTCGGCATACTTTATGTAGCACAAAGATTTTAAAGGGATTCTGGAGTTGCTGGCTACATCTTTCTTGAAGCCAAGTCTATAAATAGAGCGGATATAAAACGTCTACACACCCCGGTTAAAATTTCAGGTTTCTGCGATGTAAAAAAATGAGACAAAGAAAGATTTTCAGAAATTTTTCCACCTTTAACGTGACCTATAAACTGTACAACTCAATTAAAAAATAAACTGAAATCTTTTAAGGGGGGGGGGGGGTAAGAAGCTAAAATAAAGTGGTTGCACACCCTCCTAGAACTGGGGATGTAGCTGTGTTCAGAATTAAGCAATCACATTCAAATTCAGTACACCCCTGCCATCATATAAAGTGCTTCTGATTAACCCCAAATAAAGTTCAGCTGTTCTAGGTCTTACCTGACAGTTTCTTAGTCGCATCCTATAGCAAAAGTCATGGTCCACAGAGAGCTTCCAAAGCATCAGAGGGATCTCATTGTTGAAAGCCATCAGTCAGGGAAAAGGGTACAAAAGAACTTCCAAGGCATTAGATATACCATGGAACACAGTGAAGACAGTCAGTCATCATCAAGTGGAGAAAATATGGTACAACAGATACATTACCTGGTACAAAGAAATTTGACCGCAACTCTACCGACCGACATTCAAAAAATATTACAAAAAGAACGACTACTAAGAATCGATCCACAAGCAACGATCAAACATAAGAAGACTACAACTCAACCGCAACAGTTAGCATGCGCTTTGATTAACACCAGATCGGCAGTCAAGCACAGGCACGAAATCCATGACTTCATCACACAAAACAACATAGATTGCCTCTTCATCACGGAAAGCTGGCTAACACCCGACTGCAACACCATCCTAACAGAATAGTGCCAGAAAACTACAGGATCCTAACCGAGCATCGGAAAGGAAAAAAAGGAGGCCTAGCAGTGATCTTCAAAGCTCATCTAGCGCTCGTCAAACCTACCAAGAAACCATCCACATGCTGCTATGCTACAGACCACCAGGACCAAAGACAAATCTACCGATACCACTCACGGAATTCATCTCGGCACACACCCTGAAAAACAACAAGATTCTGGTACTCGGAGATTTCAACCTCTGGGCGAATTCCACCGAAGACCCCATCGCCACCACCTGCATCAATCAACTGGAAGACCTAGGGCTTCAACAACTAGTAAAGGCTCCCACACATGGGTCGGGTCACATCCTGGACCTCATCTTCAAGCAAAATACGGACATCAGCATTCAAGACAACATAGCGCTACCATGGTCAGACCACCACGCTATCAAATTTGAGATCGCCACCAACATCTCCCTGCAAAAACCAAACCCAGCAGCAACAACACACTGGATTAGATCGCAGAAGAAACTACATTCGGAAATCTTCAAAACCACACTAACACACAAAATGGGTACACTAAATCAAAACCACTCAACAGAACGAATACTCAGCTTCATAAACAAGGCACTTCTACAAACAGCAGACGCAGTCGCCCCGAAACATCGAGTACCCATCCGCAAGAAAAATTCTGGTTGGTTTAATGGCACGCTTACTCTACTGAAACGGGAACACAGAAGAGCAGAAAGAGCCTGGAGAAGAAACACCACAAAGGAAAATCACACAAACTACAGAATACTCACCAAGAGATATCATAAAGCAATTTTCACAGCAAAAAAAGAACATGTCTCAAACACCCTCTCAAAAGCCTTAAACCGACCACGGGAACTTTTCAAACTAGTCGCCCAGACTATGAACCCCACCTGCCTTGAGCCCCTAGGAAACGAAACTCAAGAATACTGCAACAAATTATCAGATTTTTTCATCAACAAAATAGACAACATTCAGAAAATAATTCAACAAAAAAAAACAACAACCAGCTCTACTCAACTCAACCCAGGTAAGGAATTTTACATCCACAGCGCACAAGCACCACATTTTTCACTTACCCCGATCACAACGGATGAAACCAAAAATGTCATCAAGAGCCTCCGAGACAGCACCTCGCCAAACGACATCATCCCCACAAAACTCTTGAAAGAATGCTCCGACATTCTGGCCCCCGCTATCACACACCTAGTAAATCAGTCGTTCAAAGAAGGATTGGTTCCGAATTCCCTCAAGCAAGGCATCATCAAACCATTACTAAAGAAACCCAACCTCGACCCCAAGGATCCAAACAATCGCAGACCGGTAACAAGCCTGAACACCATTTCCAAGATCATGGAGAAAGCAGTATTACAACAGCTTCAACTTCATCTGGACACACACAAGCTCCTAGACCCACTACAATCGGGCTTCCGCCCAGGCCATGGCACAGAAACGGCACTTCTGAAAATATGGGATGACGCCCTAGAAGCAGCGGATGAGGGAGAATCGTGTCTTCTGGTATTGCTGGATCTCAGTGCGGCGTTCGACACAGTGGACCACAACATGCTTCTCAGCCGCCTCAAGGAAGTGGCAGGAGTTACAGATGGAGATCTGCCATGGTTCGCTTCCTTCTTAGGAAACCGGTCACAAACAGTGAAACTAGGAGCCTTCACTTCGGAAACTCGGGCAATCACTTATGGAGTCCCTCAAGGATCACCATTGTCACCAGTACTGTTCAACATTTACATCCGACCACTCTTCAAAATTATTAGCAAATTGGATCTGTGCTTCCACTCATACGCGGACGACACTCAACTGTACTTCCGGATCACCGGACAAAAAGACCAATACCAGGAACTAGGAAAATGTCTCACATTGATAGATGACTGGATGACCACTAGCTCCCTCAAACTAAATGGATCAAAAACAGAATTACTGCTCCTCGACGCAAACTCAAGGAAAAGACGAAGACCCCTTGGACACCACCAACCATCTTGGGACGGAGTAATCTTTGATTCAGAGATGACAATGGAGGCACAAATAGGATCCGTATCAGCGGATCCCACCATCTCCTTCGCATGCTACGCAGACTCATCCCCTTCATCCCGGAAAAGGAAAAAGCGGTAGTAGTAGGAACGATCATCAATTCACGGCTCGACTACGCAAACTCACTCTACATAGGATTACCGGATTAACAGATTGCGCGCCTTCAAATTGTCCAAAACACAGCAGCAAGAATAGTCACCGGAAAGAAACCCTGGGAATCCATCTCCCCATCCCTAAGGATGCTCCATTGGCTCAAGGTAAAAGACAGGATCACATTCAAGACCCTCTGCCTCACCCACAAATGTACACAAGGAAATGCGCCTCAATACCTTTGTGAGAAAATAGAAAAATACATACCGAATCGCAGACTTCGATCAACAAACCAAAATCACCTTCTCATCCCCAAAGCCCGCTACAAATCGAAGGGAGAACGAAGATTCGCAGTACAGGGACCCCGGCTATGGAATGCTCTACCAAACAACATCCGCATGGAAGAAAACCATCAGGCCTTCAGGAAAAAACTCAAGACCCACCTCTTCTAATACATGGCATCCCAACATGAGCAGTCAAGCGCCTCGAGGCGATTCAGTTCGCAGTTGCAGCGCTATACAAATCATTCATTCATTCATTACCAAGAACTGTACGTCTCTCCAAGATTGATGAAAAGACGAGAAGAAAACAGGTCAGGGAGGCTGCAGGAATATCTGGCAAGTACTGGCTGTGTGGTACAGGTGACAAAAATCTCCCGCATTCTTCATATATCTGGGCTATGGGGTAGAGTGGCAAGACAAAAGCCTTTTCTTACAAAGAAAAACATCCAAGCCTGGCTAAAATTTGCAAAAACACATCTGAAGTCTCCCAAAAGCATGGAGGGAAAACATGTTATGGTCTGATGAAATCAAGGTTGAACTTTTTGCCCATAATTCCAAAAGATATGGTTGGCACAAAAACACCATTGCACATCACCAAAAGAACGCCATACCCACAGTGAAGCATGGTGATGGCAGCATCATGCTTTTGGGCTGTTTTTATTCAGCTGAAACAGGGGTCTTAGGTCAAGGTAGAAGGAATTATGAACAGTTTCAAATACCAGTCAATATTGGCACAAAACCTTCAGGCTTCTGCTAGAAAGCTGAACATGAAGAGGAAATTCATCTTTCAGCATGACAATGACCCAAAACATACATCCAAATCAACAAAGTAATGACTTCACCAGAAGAAGATTAAAGTTTTGGAAAGGCCCAGCCAGAGCCCAGACCCTGCCCTTGCATTCTGAGAGATTTGGAGTGTTTTTGCAAAGAAGAGTGGGCAAATATTGCCAAGCCAAAATGTGCCATGCTGATAGACTCATACCCAAAAAGACTGAGTGCTGTAATAAAATCAAAAGGTGCTTCAACAAAAAGTGTTAGTTTAAGGCCCCTTTCACACAGGGCGGATCTGCTCAGCGGGAGATCGCTCCGATGATCTCTGCTGAGTCGGCAGATGCAAGGCCCGTCTCTGCTCACTGAGCAGGGAGGGACCTGTCAGAGCCCCGCTGATTTCTATGGGGAGAAACAGCATGTGAAATTTTCATCAGATCCCATCCGCCAGACAGATGGCGAACGTATCACCATACGTCTGTTTTGAGCGGATCAGATGGCAGACGGGTGTAAGCGGACACATCTTCGCTGACATCCGCCTACCCATAGGAGTCAATGAGTGGCCCGCTCGGATCCGCCTGAAAAACGGACAGGCGGCTCCGAGCAGGCTTATTGTGTGAAAGGGGCTTTAGAGAGAGTGCACACTCATGTAACCATATTATTTTAGCTTTTTATTTTTACTTCCCTCCCACTAAAAGATTTCAGTTTCTTGTTCAACTGAGTTGTACTTTATAGGTCACATTAAAAAGGGGGGGATGTTCTGAAATTATTTATCTTTGTCTAATTTTTTTACATCACAGAAACCTGACAATTTAACAGGGGTGTGTAGACTATTTATATCCACTGTACACAGGTAAATCGCAGAAAAGGAAGTTACTTTACCTGCCTAAGGATTTGCATTTCTGTCCATCCAGATCTAAGATACAATGATTGCTGTGACGCAGTGAACAGCCTTGTTGCCTTTAGTAAAACAACCCCTGGGTCTTTTAGACCCCTTTTACACTGGAGGCGTTTTTCCGGCGCTACAGTGCTAAAAATAGCACCTGCATAGCGCCTGAAAAAAAAAATCAGCTGCGAACCCAGTGTGAAAGCCTGAGTGCTTTCACACTTGGGCGCTGTGCTGGCAGGTCGTCACAAAAAGTCTTGCCAGCATTTTCTTTGCAGCGGTGTAGGAGCAGTGAATACACCGCTCCTGCTCATTGAAAATAATGGGGCAGCGCCACCATACCGCCAGCAAAGCGCCACTGCAGCGGTGTTTTGCAGGCAGATTTAACCCCTTTTCGGCCGCTAGCGAGGGTTAAAACTGCCCCGCTAGCGGCCAAATAGATGTCAGTAAAGCACGCCACTTTACCGCTGACACCCAAGGCGTCTCAGTGTGAAAGGGGTCTAAGCCACAGACAAAAAAAATGCTGTCTGAATACCGATCTGTTCTGTCAGGGAAAAATTCAACATCCAGATCATGTCAGAGCTTACTACCATGATCAGCTCCCTCATTATCCTACTAGCCCATTACTAGAATGATCTGGCTTACTGGCTAATAGAAATGCACAAGATGCAGGAAGGGATGGGGCAAGCGTTGGCACTCTAAAGAAGAATGACCAGAGTGTATGCAAGCTTTTGAAGCTGCTCTACAGGCAGGTCCAGGTACCTCAAGGAGCAATTTATGCCTGCAACAGTTTGTTTTCTAGAGACAGAGTCTCAGTCTATAAGGTGGTACATCAAAATTACATTTAGGTAAAGATTACATTAATGGCAAGTGTGCTTGCTGAAAACAAGTTTCCCACTATGTTTAAAATAACAGATAAGACCAAGGCATAAGCAAATACCTATGAAATATAACAAAGTCCATATTTAGAACAATAGCACACTACCGCTAGCCCCACTAGTGCCGAACTTTGCATGGCTGTTTAATATGCCAATTACTATGCTCCCATTTGAAGGGCTCCTGTCTGACAGATTTCTGCAGCTACAAGTGGAAGTCGGGTTTGTTACAGAAAGGTGGCAGATCATTTTAAAATTCATCTGGCTGGCTCAAAGGGGCTTACTCGCTTCCACTGACACTTTTGGGATAGGATTTTGAAAGGCTGGCTTCAATTAAGGCCTCGATGCCCAAGGCAGAGAAATAGTGAGAGCTCGGTAAGAACTTGTCGACAGCCTGTTTGTCCTTTAATCTGTGCAGCTGGGAAATTCAGAGAAAGAGCAAAAAATGATGAGAAGAAAAGAATAAAATGTTTTACTGAATTTCATAACAAAACTATTTTTTTTTTTTTTTAACAGACTATAAAACAGAAATTTCTGCACATTTATATACTGTAGTGAATGTGCGAGAACAAAATGCTAAATAGGTCTGTTAAATAAAAAAATAAAAAATTCTTCCTCTGATAATGGAACTCAATTCAACCTCTCTAATATTTCTTACTGCTATGGTAAACAGTGTATTAAAGAGGAACTGCAGTCTACTCACATAATCTATAATAAAAACAGCTTTGCCATTCTGAAGCTTCCCTCCAACCACTTTGCATATTATTTTATATATACTGCGATTCTGTAGTGCCAAATACGCTGCAGAAATCTCCCTCCACTAAGGCCTTATGTACACTGCTGCTGGTAAACGAACGTTTAGGAGCAGTTGGGAGTTTTTTTCCACAGCCCCTGAACTCTCCTCTATGTTATCTTATCAGTACATGTACACGGGGTCGTTTACAGTCGTTTCTAGGCAGTTGAGTTTAGAGGCATTTTTTGGAACGCAAAAAAATTTGTTCAGAAGCTGAGTTTACAGGCAATTGAAGCATCAAACGCTTCTAAACTCAGCAATTAGCGTTTAGTTTAAAGGCGTTTTTTTCATTTTTGGCTATTAAATTTTTTTTTTATATATATATTATATATATTATATTATATATATATATATATATATATATATATATATATATACACACACACATATATAATTTATATTTATCTTGCTGAAGTTAAAGCATTTGTTACCCCAACAGTTCATATTTCTGATATGTGCCTGCCATACCATGTACTTGTAAGAAAAAGTATCCTGTTCTCTTTGTATTACTTCCTTTGTTTGAAATCCCTGGTGTTCCTATCAGTCCATCTGCTTTCCTATTAAAAACTGACCACACTAAGCAAGAGAACAAACCATGGTCAGTTCTCTAGCTGTGCTGGGAACTCAGGCTGCTCTCCTCCAATGATTAGACTTGTCCTGACACACCTCCCATGCACATCCTTTCACTAGGAAGCTCAGTATAGTGTTGCTCTTATGAAGCTGAGAACAGAGGGAATCTGATCACATTTTTTTTTTTATAAAAAAGGGAAGAAAAAAAAAAAAGTTGTTTTTCTTTTTTTTTAATCTATACACAAATGTTTTGCCTTTCACTTCTAT
Organism: Lithobates sylvaticus; assembly: GCA_028564925.1. Classification (NCBI taxonomy): domain Eukaryota; kingdom Metazoa; phylum Chordata; class Amphibia; order Anura; family Ranidae; genus Lithobates; species Lithobates sylvaticus. The sequence continues at coordinate 461,781,877 of CM053030.1, read as the reverse complement.
TTCAAACTGAATGGGTTGTTTCTACAAGGTGATTGTTTACAACCAGAGATGGGCGTGGGTGTGTTAGAAATCCCACCTGCCCGATCCTGCCAGGAAGCCGACACTGCACACGGCTAATCACAGGCAGTGAGACATTTCCTGATCTGTGCAGCTGTGAACCGGGAAATGTCTCACTGCCTGTGATTAGCAGTGTCGGCTTCCTGGCAGGATCGGGCAGGTGGGATTTCCAACACACCCGAGATCATCACGATTTTCAACCAAGTAACACAGCTAGACATTTCCCCTGATCCCAGCCTGTAACTCCATAGTGAAAGTAGAGAACACACGCATAACCTTACCTCGGTCATTTTGCCTCTCTCCTATCAATACAGAAGTAAAATGCGACAATTTTGAATGTTACAAATATGCAACGTACATGTACACTTCAACAAATAAGACAAGCATTAAAGTTATTGTAAAAGCAGAAGTTTTTTTTTTAATCTTAATGCATTGTGTGTAGCGGCCCCTCTCAGCCTCTTAATAGTTACCTGAGGCCCATCTCTATCCAGAGATGTGCACGTGTTCCGCGGCCATCCGGGACTCTCCCTCTTGATTGACAGACACAGCAGCGGCACCATTGGCTCCCGCTGCTGTCAAGGTCAGTTAGCCAATCATGAAAGAGAGGGGGCGGGGCTGGGCTGCAGCTCCGTGTCTGAATGGCTCGGTTGCCCCCATAGCAGGCTGCTTGCTGTGGGGCCACTAGACAGGAGGGAGTGGCCAGGATCACAGAAGAGGGACCCAAGAAGGAGGAGGATCTGGGCTGCTCCTTGCAAAACCATTTCACAGGGCAGGTAAGTAGAACATGTTTGTTTTTAAGAAAAAAAAAAAACAAGACTTTAGTTTTTTTTTTTAGTAAAGAAAAAAAAGCCTATAACATAATATCACACCGTTAAAAACCCCTTCCAGAATATCCTACCACAAGGCCTGCAATTACCGGAAATAATGTTTGAGATGCCATGGGTCTGCAAAGACAACTCGCAATCAATTAAAGTTGTCAGCAGTGAAACTCAATTTTCTCCGCTCCATGTGGAGGTGAATATACAGAACAGATTGATAATTCCTGTCGCGAATGTGCCTGAGTGTTTCTAGGCAACATCCCTTCATCATCTTCTGTGACAAATACAAGTAGAAGAGTTTAAACTGCAGACTGATGGAGTTGTGAATACTAATGACTACCCAAAGAAGGGCATTATAGTGCTGACTTCCAAAGTGTTTGTGACAGACGCTCAGAAAGTTGCATCCATTTATTCAATATGAAACAATCTGAGAGAAAGGACTGCATAATTAGCAATGGATCATAAACAGAACTCTCCTGTACTTTTTCTATCAAGGACAAATCGAAAAGTTCTAGGAATGAAGGACAATGGAAAAGTCAACTAAATGTGAAAAATCAATCCTGCAGCAAAAAAACAAATACAATTCACTAAGAAGAAAACCGTAAAAGTGTCAATTTCCCCAGGAAAGGTATGATTCCACATCACATTGCAGCCTCCAGTATATGCCCTAAAGCTTGTATGCAATAATACCATATTCTAGCATTATCACCTGTATAATGAAATCGTAAAATAATAAAAAATAAATAAAAAAAGCCATATTCTGCTTTCATCCATCATCTAAGTTGTGGAGTGCAAACAAAGTCCTGGCTTCCACCAGCTTTCTTGTTAAGCCAATGGAAAGTGGCCTGAGCAGAGAAACCTTGCAATATGTTTGGGGACGTGAGCTGCTACCTGCAAACTACGTAAGCTGATACAACAGTAGAGACGCCTGCAAACAAAATTAAATAAAAACGGGTCCAGGAAACTAAATTCTAAATCTTAGCACATCTACTCTTTTTTAGGGTTCAAACAAAATACTAAGTAAACATAATCTGACATTTAAAGTGTTATTGGTAAAGTTTTTGTTCACTTCATTACAGCCATCTACAGGCAAGTGTTCAATAGGAGGTTCAATATGGACATCTGTCTGTATAACTAGTCAATTATGCAACCTAATTAGTAGTAGATCATGGGCCAACTATGGTACCGTGCAGTCTAAGGGGGAGACACATTTTCATGTGCATATACAAACACATATATGTACATACACACACACTTCCATACAATCTGACCTGGAACCAAATTTAGATCACTTTCTAATTTGCATGTCATCTTCAGAGACTGTGGACCTTTCCAACCCCAACCCACCAATACTCAACTTGCCAGCAATCCATGTTGCTTCTGGGTATGGGGGAAGAATGTGGCCTTCTCTCCTGTGACAGTACTACAGTCTACAAGCCACTCAGCTGTCAAAAAGAAAGCATCCCGGGCAATCTGCAAAGTTTAGAACTTGAAACATTGTAACAAACACTTACTTCTTAGATCAAAGGGATAGAACTTCTGTGTAAACAAATAATCTGGGCAGTCTGCCAAGCTTTACAACCATGTGTAAATGCAGGAAGTTTAACCACTTAAAGTCTAAATCTTTTTTCTGACACTTCTTTAAGTTAAAATCAATATTTTTTGCTCGAAAATTATTTGGAACCCCCAAACACACACACACACACACACACACACACACACACACACACACAAATTTTAGCAGAGACCCTAGGGAATAAAATGGCAATTGCTGCAATATTTTATGTCAAATTGTATTTGCCCAGCGGTCTTTCAAATGCAATTTTTTGGGAAAAAATACACTTCAATAAATAAAAACGAAACAGTAAAATTAGCACAATTGTTTTTTTTGTTTTAATGTAAAAGATGTTACGCCGCGAGAATCGTGAGAGAATCGTGATCTACCTTCTAAGCAAAAAAAAAAATTGTGATTCTCATTTTAGCCAGAATCGTGCAGCTCTACCTTTTAGTGTGGGCTTCAGAAAAGGAGTAGTGGGGGGCGCACTTAAATGGCGAGTATGGGTTTTGCGGGGGGGGGGGGGGGGTCTTTACAAAGGCACTGTCACCCTACCCTGAATGAGAAAGGTGAAAAAAAAATATATATAATTTCTCAAGTATCATATTAACCCAACACATGACAAATGATGATACTTTAGGCCACGTTCACACTTGAGTTGAAGCTCAAAAACGCTCAAGTAAAAACCTAATTGTTTTCAATAGCCCTTGTTCCAGTCTGAGCGTTCTGCCGATTCTAGCAAAACGACTGTCACTCAGAAAAAAAAAAAAAAAAAACATGAGCTACTTTTCAGGCAAAATAGAGCCTATTTGTCCCCATAGAATGGAAATTAAAGTGGTTGTAAACCCTTACAAACCACTTTGGCCTACAGGTAAGCCTAGATTAAGGCTTACCTGTAGGTCCAATAAATATCTACTAAACCTACATGGTTTAGGAGATATTTAGAAAAAAAGAGGCATCGCTGTCTACGGCGTATGCAACGTAGACAGCGGCGTGCAGGCGCACTGCGCATGCCGAGATCACGGCAATATGCTGCTTTCGTGCGCATGCGCGGGATTGACGTCATCGGCGATCCAGTGAATGACAGTGCTGGAGCGGCGAGACCAGGAAGTCACTCCGGGCTTGATGGCGCCGGATAAGGTCGCGGATGAGAGTAGCTTCGGGGGCTTCGTTCTCAGGTAAGTTATTCATAATGAGCTAGTATACCATGCATACTAGCTCATTATGCCTTTGCCTTGCAGGTTCAGTTTTTTTTGGGGGGGGGGGAATTCCTCTTTTTTTTGGGGGGGGGAATTCCTCTTTTCCTCTTTAATGGAATTGCCTGAAAAACGCAACATGAGCTCTTTTTTAAGCATTTTGTCACATATTTTCTGCTCAAATAGCTCTCCGCCCCTTTTTCAGCAGAACTCCACCTTTTAGTTGAAAAATGCATGAAAAAACGACTGACAAAAGCTGCAAAAATGTGCAATTCTGCACCAAAAACAAAAAAGGTCAAAAATGCTTGAAAAAACGTGATGCTTAGGTGTGACTGTAGCCTTAGAGGCCATCACCAATATTGACATTTCAGCAGCTGCTTGTTTGTTTTTGGCAAGCTTTCCTTGCAGTGGTTGTGTCTCCATCCAACAAGGACATAGGTGAAGGTAAAGGTGTCACTCTCACAACCGAACCAACCAATAGTAGCGATTCTACCACTATTCGTAGTAATGGCCACAGTTAGAGAGACCTGGAAATTTTCATGGGGTATTTTACAGGCTCCTGGAGAGGCCAATCACCAAACTACAACAATAATCTGGATGGGGTTGGCTTTTTAACATACTTCTGAAATATCATGTTGTACATGTTTATCTTAGCAAATTATTTGTATAAAACTAGAAAAGAAACCAACAAAATACATTAGAATAAATAAAAAAAAGGCGGACTGTAATGCTGCGTTTGGGGATTACAGATAATCTTTGCTCTTAGTAGTATAAAACATGTTTCCCTATAATTATAACTGCTCAGCCTGAGGCTGTGCTAATTGCTTAATGTTAACACTGTAATTATAACAGTGTGTAGTCAACAAACATGTCAAGTGGTCAGAGGAATCCAGACACCTCATCAGGCAAAAGCAAAGATAACAAAAATACATTATTCTAAGAATATCCTTTCTACAAATAAATTAAAAAATATTTATTAAAATGAAAGGAGTTTACTGCAATGTGTTGCCAATGGCGCATCAGAGAATAAGACAAAACATGACAAACATTGAAGTCATATTAAACCCCAAAACAATGTAATTTATTGCAGCTTACCAAACCATAAATGCCGACGAGATGAATTGACATTTTTATATTTAATGTATGAACATCGAAAAAATGAAGGTAATCTGGTTCTCCACAGTAAAACTGCACATAGTACTCAACTACAGAATAGAAAAAATCTGTTTAGGCCCATTCACACCCGTGCATGTACAATACCACTGGCTGTATACTAAAAGCGTTCCTTCAAATATCGGTATGAACATTCACACATAAGTTAATATGATTTGCTAGAGGTTACACATATATTAGGAAAGGAGAAATGGGACTAAAAAGGTGCCACAAAAAATTGCAAATAGATATATAAAAATATAAAATGTATTAATACAAACATGTATAAAACCAACAGGATGTCACATAAGTTCTCAGGGCATTTAATGACTTAAAATGTAATTCAAACGCTCTTCTTTGCTTTTAACATTGGTTTTGGAAGGAATGTACAGTGGGTATAGAAAAGAATACACCCCCACCCCCCTTAAAATAAACCACATTTTGTTGCTTTGCAGCCTGAAATTAAGACATTTTAGTTTAATCCATCTGTATTTACTCTAATGCAACTTAGAACATCCAAGTGAAAGATATAACACCAACATTTTAGAAAAAAAACAAAAAAAAAAAAACAGAAGCACTGGGTTGGAAAAAGGATCACCCCCTTGTGTCAGTATTTTGTTGAACCACCTTTTGCTATAAATTAATACAGCCTTTTCTCTGTTTGGGATATGTCTCTACTAACTTTGCAATAGTTGCCCACTTTTCTTTGCAGAACTGCTTAAGTTAAAGTGTTACTAAATCCAGGACTGTGCATTCACTCTATAGGAATGCTTGGCCTATGCAGCCCTACTCAGACCGAGGGGTCCAGTATACAACTATATATTAAAAAAATAAATAAATAAAACACAGGCGGGTGCAAATGCCTAGTGCATTACTACAGATTAAATTTATAAAAATGTGGGAGATAACTAAATGGGAACTCCCAAAAGGTGGGAGGTAAAAAAGCATTTAAAAAAAAAAAAAAAAATCGGGTTAAGCGATTCCTGCACTGCATGGTGTCTCATGGCTTTAATTGCTTTTGTACCTTCTACCTTAGCGAGTACCCATTTTGTTATCTCCCATGTTTTTTTTTACATTAAATTGCTGGTAATGCATTAGGCAATTGCACCCTCCTGTGTGTTTTTTGCTTTTATAATAGGACAACATTGTTAGAATCGCAGTGGCTGCACTTTAAATACAATAAAAACGTATTGAACGTTCGGTTTAAACCAGGTAATACATTTAGAGTGCATCAAAATATAAGGAGGGGATTGTTTAAAAAAAAAAAAAAAAAAAAAAAAAAAAAAAAAAGAAGTAAACACTCTATAGAATTCCCTCACACCTCCACACCAAAATTATCAGTGTCTGACAGATTCATGTACATAAATCTGTCTTAGGAGGTGGCAGCACTTAGGGCAGGGTGTCCATAACAGACACTCTGTCATTAGAGCAGTTTAGCATTACTGAGCTCCTTCCATAGCCACTCCACCTGACACACAGATACATGCATGGCCAAGGAGTTTAGTAGTGGGCAAAACATGATGGGGAGCCAAGAGACTAGCTTTCCATGAGGTCTGCCTTGCCTGTGATTGTCAGCACATGGCAGTGGATTGGCATGATGCTTGGTAAGTAGAGCCTGATGAAAAACTCTAAAACAAGTTGCCCATCAGGTTGGCCTCCCATGAAACTTGTCATTGCCTAAATATGGGCATTGACCCATTTGGTGATATTAGCCAGTAGACCCAGCCCCTTTGCTTACATTCAGGTGTCATTCAGGTTCTGGTGGGAAATATCCCGGGCAGCAAATATATGGGGCTGGAGAGTCATCGGTTGCTAGGATGCCGAAGGTTGCTGGTGTCCTAGCATCCATAAGCCCTGTGCAGAGGCAATCAAATTTATGGCAGCTTCCCAGTACAGACATGCTCCACTCTGAACACTGGCATCTCTCTGTACACCATCTCAAAGTTGGTCTTAATTATCACCATTTCCTAATCTGAGAACTGATCGCAATTCTTTAAAGAATCTGCCACAGTTATAGCAAAAGGTTCTTAAAGTGGTGGCAGCAAGAGCTACATAAAATTTGTCATGTGTCAGTACTGCTACCAAAACTGTTCCAAATGCTTGCCTGAATTAGGCACAGGTAGCTTAACGCACACGGACTGCATTCAGGGCCAAGCCACCACTTCTACATGGCTGTCAACTTCTGATATACGGCTGTATCCTTTTTAGCCACTGCATCTACCTCTATAGGCTACCTACATGATGCTCAAGGCAGATTCAGTCACCAAAATGAACATGCAGGTCAGATACCAGCGCCTGTCTGAACCAAGTCTTAATCCTGGTACAAACAATGAGATTATCGGACGAGTGATCATTAGTTTTCTTTTGTTTTTTTGCATGCTAGGCTCCATATGGAAAATGAAGGTTACTAAAGTTACGTAAATTCTCTTATGACAGAAAAAAAAGTCGTAACAATATCTCAATTTCCCTTTATTAATCCCAAAGTATTCTGTAAACATTTGGTAATGTATTGTATTTGTATTATATTTTTGGAAGAAAACTGTACGGATTAAGCAAAAAATTATCTAGTGTCGTATGAGAAAAAGTATACATTTTTTTTGGACAATTTTCTGATCCTGTGCACTAGGCTTTAGAGAGAACTACAGCCAGTAAAGTACTGTAGATGCTTCACTGAATTCTACAGAAGATATTTGAAATCTTTTTTTTTTTTTTTACAAAACCCCATTTCCTTGCCAGCATGCTCCAGAGAAGGAACCTTGCTCTGTATGAAAGCAATGGCTTCTCTGCAGAGGTCCAACATGTAACCTTCTGAATCTGCCATATAGCGCTCCAATCAGCTGGGGGCATACATTTACCCCAATTGCAGAGCTATAGGACTCAACTTTGTATTGCTACACCTGAAATGTGTTTAGCTCATTTAAAGTGAAAGTCGGTTAAACTTTAAGGGATAAAAAAGGTGGCATTTTAACATATATGACAAACTAAGTTTTAAGGGCAGTAAAAAAATAAAAATAAAAAAAGAGAGAATATTAAATGAAGGTGTAGTGAAAATTAGGAAAGCAAAGAGTGCCTTTTACCCAGAAACTATACAAAGCTGGCATTTAAAAGCAATCTGACTGGAGCAGTGAAAAAGACTGAAATGCTAACATAAAATTACAGGTGCAATCGTATTTACAGGGCAACAAACATGTCAGCAGGAAATACAGCATAAAATACTTACAAGCAGAAGCACCGCTATTAGCGACCATGCCTATTACTTGTTATAATGTGGCGCCATAATGCTCATAGTGTTGTCATATTTCCAGAGATAAAGTATAACACAGCAACCATCTCTCTGATGTGGAAACAGTATTAGGGTGAGCTGTAAAAGCTAATCAAGGCCTTCATTCATAGGCACGTCATGCAAGGTCTAAATGGATTTATTCAAATGGAATGCCTTGATTGTCAACATTAAACTGGATTGCCGATCATATCATTTTTGTGCTTTAGCCAGTAAAGTAATTAAATTCAGTTCTGCAATATAAACAGGATTGGTTATCCTTGATTTCAGATACATTCATCAAGTCTGCTCTATTTACATGAGATTTATTGCTGAGTCGGAGCATTAACACATGCCTTCTGTGGTCCAGTCAGATAAAAATGCTTCACTTTAAAGTCAATCTGTGCTTTGCCAAAGCAGTAAGAGAATAAGGCCCCTTTCACACGTGACGGATCCATATTGATCCGCCCCGTGAAAATCCGCTGCTCAGCGGGGATCGCACAGCTGTTCCCCGATGAGCCGGCTGATGACAGGGCGGTCCCTGCACGCTGTGCAGGGACCGCCCTGTCAGCTCTCCGCTCTCCTCTATGGGGGATCGGATGAACATGGACCGTCTGTTTGTGTTCATCCGATCCGCTCTGCAGACGGATGAAAAAATAGGGTTTTCCTCCGTCTGCAGAATCGGACAATTGCGGAGGCGGACGATAGCGGGTGTCAGCGGATGCTCATCCGGTGACACCCGCTATCCCATAGACATGCATGTATGTCCATTTTTCATCCAAAAACGGATGGATGAAAAACGGACATACGGTCCGCATGTGTGAAAGGGGCCTAATACAGGAAAGCACTTACCTGGGCTGCAGAAACCAATGCTCGGATATCCCATGGTGACCACACATGGATGGGAGGATCATTTATTAGGTCATGTGAACAAAAGTCAAGGTTAGTGATCTTGTGATCAGCTGCTGTGGGATCTCCAACCAAATTAGATATTTAAGAGCTCCTGCCACTGTTTAAGGCTCCATTCACACGTGTACAACTCCAAAGTACTGTAGCTAGACTTTGGAGTGCAACTTTGATGCAAATTTGGATGGGTATGAATTGGATGCAACTTTGGTTTTAACCAAAGATAATGGACAACTGATGGACAACTGCTGCATGTAAAACATTCAGGTAGGACTTTCATGCAACTTTTGAGGATTAACATTGAAGTCTATGGCCCTCAAGTTGCATGAAAGTCAGAAGTAGTGCATGAGATACTTTGAAGTGGCTGCAATTTTAAGTAGCACATATATGAACGGTTATCATTGGAAAATATGGGGTACGACTTGGGGGTATCAAGTCGGATGACAAGTCCTTCAAGTGTGAATGGACACTAAATCTCACTTTTTAGGACACAAGTGGAAGTGTTAGCAAATCAAATGGGTTTTATGGCAGTCTATGACCCCATTAAATAAATTATTTATTGTTTTCAGGACAGCAAATAAATGAAATCAGCATCACCACAATAAAGGCACAAAGAGGGGGGGGGGGGGGCTGTTAGAGTCAAACCCTACCCTATTCTACTAATATGTGGCTTTTAGCAAAAAAATGTATTCACATGGTGCTGAAAAGACACATATGCTCTAATGGTATGCACAAATAACAGTGAATAAAAGTTAATGTAAAAAAAGTCCATGAATATGTGTGGCTATGCAACCTCAGACTCTGTAGGAAACAAAAAAACACAAGGGGGTGCCAGACTAAGTGTAGCAATTAGAACAAATTGATTTATTAAAAGCCAATTGCCAACTTACATCAGGGATAAAATAAGTAGGCATTTTAAAAGGTTCTGGGCCAATGTAACTGGGCTTCCTGAGGTCACGTATACAGGTCCCGGATGGTAGAATGCTCCTGTGCCTGGAGTGCCAAGGGAGGAAGAACAAGAAGCCGGCCGGAGATTTGTTCTACTTGCTACACTTCTGGCTTCTCCTTGTATTTCTTTTGGCTTGAACTCTAACGACCCGGTTATTGTCCATCCGGTCATCTGTAGAAGTTGAGTAGGGAAAATCTCTACTTTTGGTATATAGAATGCAAAAGACAAACGCCTGAAAAAATTCCAACATGTGTCGTCTATTTCATACAATTTAAAAAAAAAAAAAGCTTTGGTTAGAGTTGGACTTTAGTGGGGCAGGGTGGCAGGAGATTTTACTGACAGGTCACAATACTGCAACAGAAGGGCTCTTTTTCAAATCCTCAAGCAAGGCCGCATTGACGGGCTACACCATGATGTGATCAATTCAGAGATTATTTTTACACAAATAAATAAAAAATGGAGAAACAAAGATCAAACGATAGTATAACTTGTGACGATGAACCTATTAGCAAGGACTAATCAGGAGAGATATATGTGGACTTCCTGGTCACAAAAAGTAATAACAGTCTTTAGAAGAGCACCATCTATCGCAAATGTGTATTAGAAGCACAATTTCCTAATGATTACATTTTTATTTAATTACAGCCCACTTTGCACTACAGCTCAACTTACGATTAATCCTAATTAGTGAAGGGCGCTGTCTAGTTCTGTGTTCCATACTCAGGTCCACTGTTGAGTTCTGAGCTGGTTGTTTTAACATTGTTTGAGCAACTGGGAAAAAAATTGATTTCTATCAAAATGACAGGTTTTACCTTTTCACTTGGTAAAGAAGTTCTGACAAATGTAGAGTTAGATTTCACAATACAGACTGCTGAGGAAGCTCAATAAATAGTGGTCAATTGCTTTGTTGGTAAAGCCAAATATAATCCCTTTGCTAACCCTTGCACTTTGTTATCTAACAAAACCAAATGATCACTATGTCAGCACTGATATAATGAACAAAGACTTTGCTGATAAACAATGCCACGTCAGTGACAGCTGCCATATTTGTTCCTAGATGCACTTGACAATCGTCAAATGAAGGTATGTATATTATATACATAATTACCTTGGTCCAGCTTGGATGGTATTACTGGAAGCTGGACATCACTAAAGTGGACACCACAACTCCAGGGATCTTTGCTTGCTTCCGGGTCCTGTTCTGAGCGACTGGCCTCATGCATTCTGTACAACGGAGGAGGATGGCCACTCAGCACAGTTGTCCTTCAGAGAATGCTTTGCATTTTCTGAATGAATGAAAATTGATCTCTGATTGGAGAAGGTGGGGAATTTACATAAGACTCTCCAACTCATCCAATCAGTGAATGTGTTGTAACCCACAGAAGCCATTTGTAAAAAAATAAACACTAATTGAAGCTTTCCCATTAATTCAAAAGGCATTTTGGCCAATTTTTAGTGAAGCCAAAAATCTGATAAGAAAGGATCTACATTCATAGCAACAGTCTCATTCTGACAAGACTAAAATCAGATAAGAATTTTTTCTTTTTTTTTTTTTTTTTTTTTTTTAAAGAAGATTTATTAGTTTTTTTTCCAGTAAAAACAATACAATATTCGGTATAATTTCTTTTCAGTGGAATGAAATGATGCAATAGACAACTTGACCTGCAAATAAATGATACAGATCACAATGGGAAAGTGAGGGTCTACATGAAAAGGTGTGTGGAGGAGAAAAAGGGAGGGGAGTGTAGATAGTGTTTTATATTGTCTGGCTTTCAACCCATAGACCACACACACACACACACACACACGCGCACTGCTCCAAACCAAACTACCCCTGGAACATTTTTATGTGAGTAACTGGAGGGAGGGATTGACGTGAATGGTGTCATGTTATCTGTAAAGTTATTCATATTAATGGTACCAATATATATATATATATATATATATATATATATATATATACACACACACACACATATATATATACACACACACACACACACACACACACACACATATATATATATATATACATACACACACACACACACACACACACACACACACACACACATATTTTGTTTATGCTTTGCTAGGATTTACGTGGCTTAACACTGTATAGCCACACTTATTTTGGTCTGGGCCTATTTCCTGCTATCCGAATAATTAGATTAAAATGTGCAAGAATGTGTCTAGACAAAAGTAAGTAGATATCCAATGATCCTATACTTGAAGAGGAAATGTTTACATAGAATAAGGCTGAATGGGTCTCTACTTACTGTGCACACTTAAAGCGGACATTCAGTAATTTTTTTCAACTTTCCCTTTATTAAATCTTCTGCCCTTGTTGTTTTAACTTTGGATAGTTAAAAAAAAAATTAAAAAAAATTTCTGCCAGTAAATACCTTATACAGCCCACTTTGTCTGGTCATAAGCCTAGGCTTATGACATCATGCACAGCTCTCTCTCTCGTGAGAGTTTGCCAGGAAAGGAGGGGGTGAGTCATAAGAGGGCCAATGAGAGCTGCAGGGCTGGAGGTGTGACTCTGTGTGTAAATCCAGGAAGTGAACAGGCAGCAGCTTCAGCTGCCCACAGTTAAAATGGCTGCAGCCAAACTCAGTGGAGGGAGATTTCTGCAGAATATTTGGCAGTACAGAATCACAGTATATATAAAATATGCAAAATGTTTGGAGGGAAGCTTTAGAATGGCACCGATGTTCTTATTACAAATTATGTGAGCAGACTGCAGTTCCTCTTTAAACTGGGTATACACTGGGAGCGTTTTTTTTTTTTTTTTTTGCACAACCATCAGGTCGAATGAAAAAATAAATATATAAATAAATTTAAAAAAAACACCCTGCAACCACACAAGTTTTTTGAATGATGGGATCTGCAACAGAATTGCACGGCAAGATATGTGCATCTAAAAATCTTGTACAGCATGTCACTTAAAAAAAGGGCATGAGCTTCTTTTGCGCGACAAACTTGCATATGAATGGCCTGTCCTATGCACGACAAGTGGAATGTGAAAATGATGCACACAAAATTTCAGGCGGGATCGCTTGTTCCCGATATGTAAAAGGGCCCAAGGGTACCATCTCACCTGTGAATGCACCCTTCCAGTGATTACATGCAAGAACCCCAGCGGGGGTTCCTTCTATTAGCTGCGAATAGGCAACCCTATTGAAAGCAATGAAAGGCTGATGATGGCTCTGACGGCTCCCACAGCTAATCAAGCCCACTCGCATGTAATCTCTAAAACTGCGATCACAAACATTGATCAGCCCTGCTGCTCTTTGTAAGGCCTTCCGGTTTCAATGGTGGTACTATTTAGATGCTTAGAAGGTATTCTATCTTGACTGTGGCGTACAAAGATTTTTGATTTGAAATGGACTGATTCTTAAAAATCTATTGATCACCATTTATTAAAAATGTACAAACGCCTTTTGCCGTACACCATAAACTTACACACTGAATACACGAGTAATCAAGAAAGAAATTCATGCAGCTCCTTTCGCTATATTCCAAATCACTGGACTGCTTGATAGCCAGCTGTGTAAATTAAACGAAGATTGAAAATCAAGTTTTTAAAAGGCGAAAAAAAAAAAAAAAACGTTTTCAATTGCACCAAAATTACCAATTAATAATAGAAAGACAAAACTCATAAAAACGTTGGGAAGTGCAATGGAAGAGATAAAACTGTTGAGAAAAAAAAATGGAGTGCTAAACACAAGTGGAAGTTGGAGATAATCGCAACAGAGCCATAAAAATGTAATTTGAAATTGTAAAAGAATGTACTGAATGTGAAATTAAAAACCCTGTGAGACACATTAATGATCCTTACAAAATCCAAAAATAGAAAACCGATAACTAAAAGCATTTCAGCACTTTATCTGGTGACAGGAGCCACTCACACACACTGCCATAATGCTTCACAAAAATAAGGTTCTCTAGATTGAAAAAAAAAACACATCACCTTAGAAGAAGTAACCAGATGAAAGGTTTACTGTATTTATTGGCGTATAACACTCACTTTTTCACCATGAAAATAGGGGGAAAATAGCATGTGCGTGTTATACGCCAATATTTCAATTTCAGCTGCCCCAGAGGGGACGGGGGGGGGGGGGGGCAGGACGAGCGCCGTCAGATTACAAACAGTGAGAATCTCCTGTTTACTTGGCAAACTCTGTAATGGGAAGTCCCGTCTCCTGGGCCACCATTGGACAACTGTTCTGTCTATCGTAGGAGATTCTCACTGTATGTAATCTGTTGGCGCTTGTCCTGCCCCCCTCCCTGTCCCCTCTAGGCTGCAGATGGGCATAGATCAGGCTGCATTGATGGCAATGGTGAGGCTGCATTGATGGCACTTGTGAGGCTGCAGAGGGGCACTGACCCTTATTTTGCTTCAAAGTTGCTTATTTAGAAATGTATTTTTTTCCTGAAACTTCCCTCTTAAAATTAAATGTGCGTGTTTCACGCCGATAAATACGTTATGTATTGGTGAGATTACATGAATGCAGTCAGAAACCACCACTCTTCCACTCCTGCCACACATATCCACGTTAATGTGAAACGTGGTAATCCGTGTTGTCAGTAGTACCTGGATAGGAATCTTTAATCTGCTAAATGCAGTTTGTCAGTGTGTCAATTAGGAGCTGCACTCAAATGTTAAAGTACAACTCCAGACAATACTTTTTTGGTTCTCAGTTTTAGTTGAAGTGGAGGAACATTAGAACCTCAGTCAGGTTTTTAAAGCTAAAATTCCTTTTTTTTTTTTTTTTTTGAATACACTTTACAAGCCGGCTCACATGAACTATGTCCCTTACCATTGGTAACATGCGAGGCTGATGGATGTGTGCTATAAAACTGTATGTGGCTGAGGCTACATATAGCATATCGCAATGTGTTTGGGGTTCGAACCAATACTTCCAGTCTCATACAAGGAACACAGTAAAGTCCTATCACAACGGCGCTCAGCCATTCATAAAAATCGCTTCCTCTGAATGGCCGAGTCTGAGAGGTGGGCTGATGTCACAAACTACGACTCGGCCAATTAGAGGAAGATTCGTATTCATTGCTAGAATACATTGATTTCTCTGAATGGCTAAGCGCTGCTGTTATAGAATTGACTGTGTTCTGGGTATAAAAGACAGGAAGTCTCGGCTCGAACCCGGAACACATTGTGGTGTGCTGTATGTAGACTCAACTACACATCCAGGGGCCTCGTATGTTATTGAGGGACATAGTTTGTTTGGGTCAGCTTGGCCCAAACGAACTATGTAAAGCAGGGTGGATAAAAATCAATAATTATTTAAAAATAAAAAAATAAAAATCATATCTTTTTTTAAATTAAATTTTTTTACATTTAAATAGGATTTTTCTGATTTTTATCAAATTTATTTTAATAAAATGCTTTCCAAGTAAAAATCTAAAGATAGTCTTCTATTTAAGATACATTAATAACTTAGCTTATTCAGCATGAAATGGATCCTAGTTATGTACCATGAGGCTGTATATTCTAAAATATTAAATTTTTTTGTAAACTCATTCAAAGAATGCAAGCTGAGATAGCATTCACTGCATTGATGCGTTCACACAATTTCACAGTAAGCATGAGATAAAACAAAGTTCATGAATATTCCCTTATGCCATCGTTTTGCAAATCTATGTATACTACAAACTGTGTGATTGAATCGGTTCTGATGTCGCTGACAGCTTATTATTCTAAATAAGAAACCTTAATTTTGTTTGAAAATATTAAAGATTCCAACTACCAGCAAGAATGAGTCTTTACATTTAGAGAGCACCTGTCATTTCAGGTCCATCATGGCAGCGCCTGTTAGCGGCCATCCACTCACCTGCTGCTGCCACGTCCCTCCACCTTGTTGTGTCACTGCCACATCACCAGCCATCCCATTAAAGTGAATGGGACCGTTGATAAGTCAACAGCGGGTCAGAGGAGCCGCTGCAGGACAGAGATGACAGTTGCTCTTTAAAAATGATTTAAATCAAACCTTTTTACTAGTGATTTAAATCGACTTGATTTAAATCAAATCCACATTGATGTAAAGTGTATGAAAATCTGGAGTTCAGCTTTAATGCTGAGGTGTTGGTGGATAGACGTCCTCTACCTTCTGTGGCTATATGGACTCGCCGGTACATCCTAGTTTTACAGGTACGTAGGGAAGGTTACACAGTCTGAACACAGGCCATGTGCATTCCGAGGACCTTGCATCCGTCCCTATATGCCTGACAAACTCAGACACATGAGCGAGTCTGTACAGCCGCTATGTCTTCACCACCTATAATAGGCAGCCTTGCACGCAGCTTCAGGGACAAACTGTTTTGCAGCCATGTGAATGAGCCTATAATACAAAGCTATGGCCAAACAAGAAGAGCTGTAATACCTTCTCAGGAGAAAAGGCTGCACCAGGTTCCTTCAAGTGCCACCAACGCAAGCAAAATATAGGCCAATCATTTGGTCAGCAGGTCCTATGTTCTCATTATCTACTTAATGCAGCTCCTCTTGACACCTCTTTGGGGTTTAATAAGTTTTCACACCAGATCCAAACACCTTTCACAATCAGTCCACTCTAATTTGACAAATCAGAGTCATGCGATTGCAGGTTTTAATTTTCTTATAGGACACACAAAACTGCACTCTTCATCAGGTGCAACTGACATCTTGAGGCCTCCATTGGACAGTATGTTCGGTGGCTGTTAAATTTCTGTGGCTGGAAATCGATTGTCTTTGATATGTAAATGTACAATGGCTCAGGAAACATATTTTTGACTACTTGGAATGGGATAGGCACTTCTCAAACTATGGTGATAAATAAACCCTCCATTCCAAGTCTGCGTATTCAAATAAAGAATTTGTTGAAGTGAAAAAGAGGAACAATTATTTTCCTGCAGTGCTATTGCTAAAGACTTCATACTAAAAATAATGCATCCCGCTGGGTCCTATCTTTGCTATGCTAATCAGCTGAAGCCAATTAAAAAATTCTTTTTAAACTTTGGCTAATGGAACTATTAAGAAACAAAAGTATAAATCGTATCCAAGAGTTTCTTCTCTTCTAAATACGGGGTATTAAGTTTCCCCACTGAGTGCTGGGGAGGCTGCACCATCTAAAAAGGAACACTGAGGGTTGCCTTCTTATATCAAACATTTGGGCATCAGGGGGATAAACAGGATTGTAGGATGTTCATACCGTTCTTCAGCAAGATCAGGAAGGTGCTTTATTAATGTAATAACTGCTTACATTCTGGCAGTAAGGTCTCATTCACATGGTCTGATCTGTGCTTACACCCATGCAAAGGGCCATCTTCTCCTGCATGGGATGCATAGGTGTCCCATGCATGCCTATTGGGATGCAACAGCTGCCCATACAGAGCCTTTGATCCCAATTTAATAGCCGTGCAGGTGTGAGTGCATGTCCAACGCACGCGGTCACATCTTGGCATCTTGTGCGGGCAAAGACTCCCTTCACTCAGGTGTACGTACAGATACGCCCCTGTGAATGAGGCCTAAACAATCTTGTCATCTCAGCATGGCAACTTCAGAACGGCAATCTACCGTATATACTCAAGTATAGGCCGACATGAATATAAGCCGAGGCACCTAATTTTAACACAAACAACTGGGAAAACGTATTGACTCGAGTATAAGCCTAGGGTGAGAAATGCGCAGCTACTGGAAGGGGAAAAGAGGGTCAACAGTGCCCATTTGCAGCCTCACTGTGCCCATTTGCAGCCATAGGTCCTCCAAACTTCAAACTTGGGAGTTAAGTGTTCCTAAATGCCGCCTAGCTGCAGACAAAATTTGGGGTCTCTGGACCCAAAGGGTCCTGAAATAACATTGCTGCAGATGGACACAGTTGACCGATTTTGGGGCCCTGTATCTCGGGGTCACTAGGTGATAGGAACCCCTCTTTGGAAATGTTGTAGTGCCAGTTCCACTGGGTTTGAATACCAAATGTGGGGTTCCTAGCACCAAGTGTCCCCGAGATACGGGGCCCCAAAGTCGGGTCGGAAAATGTCAAGCACTTTTCTGCAGCAGAGAATGACATTTTCCGAACCGAATTTGGGGCGCCGTATCTCAGGGTCACTTGATGCTAGGAACCCCCAAAAAAATGTGCTGAAAAACTCGGCTTATACGCGAGTATATACGGTAAGTAAATTTTCATACATTCTGATAGTTTTTACACTGTGAGGTCTACTAGGCATCTGCAAACCACATCCTTGGAAGCATATTCTATGGTGGTCTCAGCCATACAATTCAACATTTTAAAGGAAAAGTAAGGTAAAGTATTTACATTTCCTTACTTTCAAAGCTGACCAAAAACGAATGAAAAACAACATATGAAGATTTAAAGCGTCTCTCCTGAAAATAATATTAGCTAAACAGGTTTCCAACTGCAGAAACATTTTTACGAGATGTGTTTTAACCGTTCAAAATGAACGGCGAGACGGCCAAACTACATATATACGCTAGACCGCTGAAACACATTTCATTTGTAAAAGACATAAAAACATAACATTGGAAAGGTATTTCCATGTGAAGAAGTTAATCCCAATTTTCTTATTTAACCCATACAATTAACATGTTACAGTGACCAGTAGAACAGCAAGAGGTGCTGACTTTAAAATTGCCTAGAAAAATTCAGCACGATTGTTTGCCCGCTCTCCTGAGAATAATCAGCTGGGTGTGCTGCTTTGGTATTCACATGCTAGCCGAACCAACTGCACATTCGTTAGCCCCCGTACACACGGTCGGACATTCCGATCACCAAATCTGGATAATTTTCGACGGAATTTGTCCGAAACTGGTGTTGCGCATACACACGGTCGGACAAAGTTGTCGGAAAATCCGATCATTCCAAACCAGGTGACGTACAAAAACGTACGACGGGACTACGTACAGGGCAGTAGCCAATAGCCTTCGTCTCCAAATTTCTTCACTATGTGCGTCGAAATTCTCTACACACAATCGGAAAAGGTCAGATCGGATTTTGTTGTCGGAAAATTTTAGATCCTGCTCTCAAATTTCCGACAGAAAAAGTCTGCTAGAGCCCACACATGATCGGATTTTCCGACAACATAATCCGATCAGACTTTTTCCATCAGAATATCCGACCGTGTGTATGGGGCATTACACTTCATATCCCTGCAGATCCATTTGGCCATTGGGAGCCAGAAGAATTACTTACACCGTAATCTCACCATACAATGTCACAATGCTGGGTGCATGAGTGGCCAATCACAAGTGTTGTAATATAAAAAGAGTATTGCACTTCCAATTCAGGTATTTTCCTTCTCTCTGGCTGTCCAAATGAAATGATTGGGTAATATAGGCATATATAGGAGACAGTGCACGTGTTGAGTTGTCTTGGGCAAAGCACAGGTTTTCTTTAAGTTGCCAATGAAGAACTAAACATGTCAATCTGGTCATCAGACTTTTACAGCATGGCAGAACATTTCAATAGATACAGGAAGCTACAGGTGTTACCAGGTACCCCTTATATGATAGGCAGACAACCACAGAAGACTTGCATACACAAGACTAGAAAAAAAAAATGCGTATTAGCAATAAAGAAGATAAGGGAATGGCTAATACACCAACTACAAACCTTTTCTGGAGAAAACATTCTGCCTTGGGCTCTCATGTGTGCAAGCAATCTGACCTAAAGACTAAACATTTTGACTAAAACAGTATTTGCTATAGGTATTAAGCCAGCCATAGACACAGCAATGGAAGGAATATGGCTCAATTTCCCCATCAACACTAATTATATAAATAAAATCCCTCCAGCAGAGCTATTGTGTTCTCCCAGTGGGGGAAGCCACCTCCACCGGGAGAATACAGTGATTACTGCTAGTGTCTATAATAGTCTATCTATAATAATCGCATGTAAAATCTGACAGGCTGGTTGTACCAAAGTAGATCATCAACCTGGGTACATTCAGCCTGCCCATACATGGTTTGAATCTTAACCGGTTCAAAAGAGATTTGAACTGTCTATGACAGGCTTTAGTCTTCATTTATCCACCTCTAAACATCAAGCAACTTTGCTTTCAGTTAGGATTTGAGCATCAGACTGCTTTAAAATTACATTTTGCCCTCTTGCATAGGCCAGCCATAAGGTTCGAATTTTGTCCGGTTCAGCCGGAACCCAAACTATTAATGGGCAGATTGAATGTACCAAGTTGATTGATCAATTTGGGTACAACCAGCCTGCTGGATTTGCTTGCAATTATCGCAAGCGGCTGCTATAGCCACTAGCGTTAATCGCCGTCTTCTCCTGGTGGGGACGGCGACCTCTGCCCGCCCCCGCGGAGATAAGGCAATTGCTTGGCAGGAGGAATTCTCCTTGTCAACACTTTGTTGATGGGGGAATCGTGCAAGTATATTTCCTGCAACTCGTGGTCGTAGGAAAGAAATTCGCACCATCTATGGGCTGCCTTAGAAAGGAGGAGAAAAAAAAAAAAGTACCAATGGGTAAGTACCAATGGGTTCTGCTTTTTTTGAAGCAGTCTCTTTAAACTGATATTGAAAGTGGTTTTATCTTAAAGAGACCGAGTTTATTTTTTGCGGTTTTATTTTTAGGGGGTGGGGGCCACGATCACCACAAGTGTTTCGTCCTGTTTTATAAATGAGGCCCAAACCTGACATGCACTTGCTTTAGTCAAATAGAATTATCAGACATTGTTGTTAATACTATTGTGGTCACCAGAATGGGAAACAGATCCTGACTCAGCATCATGGGGAGATTTAGTCCAGCCATCGCTCACTTACCCAAACCGACAGTCTGAGCACATCGTATTGTTCGGCAGTTATTCCCTCACTTTCGCTTTATGGCCCCTTTTAAAACGGCTCTCTTTCTCAAATAAAAACTTCAAGATGTAAGAATATTTGAATAAAAAGTGTTATCAGGAGAATTACATCTAGAATGAGCCAATTCTTTTTAGGAGAACATGTCTAAACTCCATGATTCAGACACAGCTTGGCAGCTTCTTTGAGGGAGAAAGAAGCAGAAAATAAAAAGATTGAGTAATAAAACTTTGGCCGGGAAGCATTGGACTCTAGGTGAGATGTTCCAGCCGCAGCAACGGGGTGGTCTGGGAGGGTAATAGATTATAGTACAGCAGTAATAAAACACTCTGGACTTCATTTATCAAAATGTTTTAAAGGAAAAAGTAAGGCCCCATTCACACTTGAGCTCAGCATCTGTGGTTGTTATAATTCTTTTTTGTACAGGCATTTTTGCATGTGTTTTTATACTTCAGCAAGTTTTTCCTTTAATTTTTAGCTTATGGAAAGATAGTTACTAGGTATATTACTGGCCATTTTAAGCATCCCCCCCAAGTGCATGCATTAAAGCGGAGTTCCCGAAAAAAATTTTTTTAAAAGTCAGAAATACTGCAGCTGCTGACCTTTAAAATATGGACACTTACCTGTCCAGCGGTATGGGAATCAGGAAGTGAAGCCGTGCAGCTTCACTTCCCGGTTCTCTAATGCGCGAGTCGCACTGCGCAATACGGATAGTCCCTGCTGTCTCTGGGACCCATGTGTTTCCCAGCAGACAGCGGGGGGGGGCCACAGGAAGCGGCGTAATAGCCGCATGATCTGCGGCTATCTATGCCCGGAAGTGGGTTCAGATATCTGTATTATACGGGTATCTGCACCCCCCTCCCCTTGAAAGGTGCCAATTGTGGCACCGGAGGGGGGCGGGGGTTACGATGAGCGGAAGTTCCACTTTAGGGTGGAGCTCTGCTTTAAAGTCTATTGGGGCCAAATCATGCAACTATGCGCCCAAAAGCAGCTCATTGACTTTCTATCAAGCATCAATGTGACATTATTTCTTCCACATACTAGCACATTTTGACAGACTTACCTGTACACAGAGCTTGCCAACACATTGCTGTCACAACTCCCCGATGCTGCCACCTTCACTGGATCTTCCTTCCAGGATCGCGTGCTCGGGTGTCTGAATGGTCGGGGCCGCCAAGACATCACTCCTGCATTTGTGCACGAGAGCCCTCGGCTCCGGCACAGAGCTGAGGCTGGGTTCACACCTATGATGGATGCGGCTTCCAGCAGGGGTCCAGAGCGTCCCTGTTTTCCGTTTCAGGGATGAATCCAGGCTGAATTTGTGCCTGAATTCAGCCCTGAAACAGAGCTAAAGATGCACGTTCCTGTGCAAGCCGCTCTGTAGCCGCAAGAGAGTCGGTCACAATCCCCTGTCATGTGAATTGGATGCAGGGGAAACCTGCATCCAATTCGCATAGGTGTGAACCCAGCCTGAAGGTCCAGCACGGTATGCCGCCCCTCAGAGTGCCTGCACCGGAGACATCACCGGCTGCATGCTGTGTGAATTTTTCTTAAACAATGCAAATTTAGGAGATATTCGTTTGTACCTACAGTTAAAGCCTTATTAGACGGTTGCCTGTAGGTACAAATTTAAAAGAGGAGCTTAATTCCACTTTAACAAGCAGATGCATACATTATGGTAAAAAAAATATGATAGATATAGAAGAAGGACTACCACTGGCGCCTTGCAGCAGTGCAAAGGCCATAGCTTGTTGGATCCTCAGATTATATAATACCTTTAAATGCGTCTGTAGCTGTCATTCAAAATTCCACAGAGAAATAAAAAATATGGGGTTGCTGCAGCACGTCAATAAATACAATTTTACTTTATTAAAAAAGTACACAAAAAAAAATATTAAAAACAGTAGAAATTGCTGAAAATTTTTTTTCAGCTATAGAGTATGAAGTAAAAAGAAATAAGCTGTCTGTGACTGTATATAGTCCCACACCAATTGTGTCAACTATCCACGTGACATGCTGCTTGCAGCAACAGACCACCAACATAATCACTTGCTTTCATAAAAATAACTGCACTCAAGATACAAAATAAAGTATATACACATTTTTTTTTTTCTTTTCTCTACTATAAGGCCAGGGTCACAGCATTGGGTCCACTGCGTTTTTTTTACACCAGTTCAGATCCAATTTTTTGATTGAATTCACACCTGAACCGGATTCAAAGATACACAGGACTGTGTGAACCGGCTCTATTGAGAGACACTCACACTCGCCTGTCATGTGAATTGGATGCAGGGAAACCCACATCCAATAAGCATATATGTTAACTCAGCTTCAAAGTCAATTTTCCGGGAATCTACATACCAAGTAGCCATTATCAACAATCCATCAATCAGGTGTGGATCCATCTATCCATACACAGTGTTAAGCCCCATATACACGATCTGACTTTGTACAAACTTTCCTGTGGATTTTTGTACAAAGGGCGTTGGCCGTAAATTTGTATTGCATACACACAATCTGACTTTTTAGGCAACAAACACGAACATAGTGATGTTTCAACGTACTGACGACAATTCAAAAGAGGATGTTCAATTACTCCAGCGCCACCTTTGGTCAACTTCTGTATTGGTTCTGAGCATGCGTGTTTGTACTTTGTACAAAAGGCTGATGGTTTTGTGTACACACGGTCGGACTTTGCTCCATCAGACTTTTGTTGCCAGAAAGTTTGTCCGTTCGCACAGCCAACAAAAGTCTGATGAAAACTGAAAAAGTTTGTCTGATGGAGCGTACACACGGTCGGATGTTGCCTTAAAACAGCTAATTTGCATGTTTGTTGTCAAAAAGTCTTATCGTGTGTATGGGCCTTTAGAAACTCATCAGTAAATCCTCTAGGACACAATACATAAAGTTAAAAAAAAAAAAACACAATAATTCGACAATAGATAAGTAATAGAAGAATTTCATTTGGATTGTAACTTTGTTTAATTGTAAAAGTTCAAATTGAAAGTGAATTTCTCCCTATACCATGCTGTTTATGTTCGGTCTTTAGCTGCTCTAAATCTTTTATTGATAAACAGATAATCAATACTGATTTATTACTCACGCAAGATAAAACATACTAATTGATGTAGAAGTTCTCCCATTAAACTCTCAGAAAATAGCAGTTACCTCCAGTGAACGTACAGTAGATCTAAAGACACAGGCAGCGGATATCATATGAAAATCCTGAACATTCAAGTAAACGTGGAGCTTGGCACACCACTTAACACTACACAAGCCTCCCTATTGGGCAGGGAGAATTACCATCACATTTAGGCCCCATTCACATCAACTTGATTTGGCATTGAAATCGGCAGCTATTGCCAGTAATAGCCCCGTCCGAATCAGTGCGAAGCTGACTTTGCACCGCCGCACCGATTCCCAAAAGTAGTTTCTGCACTACTTTTGACGACTTCGGGGGCGATTTCAATAGACCTCTGTGCAGGAACCCGCACAGATATCGGTCAAATGACCCCCGAAGTCAGACTGACATGCGGGTATGAAATGGTGAGAGTTCAGCTGAACTTGCAGTCATTGTGAACCTGGGCTAAAGGACCTGTAGGGAGGTTTGAAAGGTGAGAAAAAGGAAGGGGCACACTAAACTGTTGCAGGAAAAAAAAAGTGCCACGTTGCATGCCCAACGACTGAGGTACATCCATACTTGCCAACACATCTGATACCTCAACAAGCACATAAGAGTTAAGGAAACACAGACTAAAAGACTTTGCATGGGATTATTAAAATAATACTGGTACAGGAAGGTGCCTACAACAAAACATTGCAAATGCACAAAAACCAAACAAAAATAAATAAGGGACCTGACAAAGAAACTGGCAGCTAAAAATGATCTTGAACACAGTCACATACGAGACAAAATTTGATTATAGTTGTATGTAAATCCACTGATTGAACATCTCTAATTTGGTCCCATTTGGTCCATTAATAATTTAAAGCATTTTGTTATATCGGTTTGAGAAGTTTAAAAATATTTCTGTTGAACTTGCCAGGGGGGCAGACACAGAAGTGGAGGAGCCAAGATGGGCAGAACGGGAGCATTAGAGCCACTCTGTACCAGAGCAATTCCTAGAGCAGGTATATAGAACATATTTATTATTTCAAAGGGGGGGGGGGGCGCCTTTACAAGCGATTGAAACAGACAATGAAAACATAAAATTGACATGCTCTGCTATTTCCAATGACCGTTGAAAAATCTCCTTGCCTGCCAGTAATGTGGATCCTCTGCCTACAATACATGGAGTCCCTGAAAAAAAACCCTGCAAAAAGCATGCAGCAAATGAAAGTGATTGTAAATGCAATCACTTTCAAAAGTGATTGTAAAAGGTTTTTTATCTTCATGCATTCAAAACCTTGTGTGTAGCAGCCACCCTAATTACTTACCTGAGCCCCATCTCTCTCCAGTGATGTCCACGAATGTCTAAGCTGCCCGGACACTCTTCCTGATTGGCTGAGACACAGCAGCAGCACCATTGGCTAGCGTGGCTGTCAAAGTCAGTCAGCCAAGCAGGGGAGAGAGGGGGAGGGGCTGGGCCGGGCCGTGGCTCCATGTCTAAATGTTATCTTTATCAAAAAAAAATAAAAAAATGAGACTTTACAATCACTTTAAGTTAAAAGAGAAGCCAGAGGTCCCAATCTGCATGCTTACATTAGGTCAGTGACTAAGCAAATTCAAGCACATAAAGTCCAACTCTTGCCAAAACTTCACAGAGGGAGTCACCCAGAAGAAGGACCGGTCCAGAGAGTAAACAGAAAAGGACCTGAAGCAACTAAAAGCAGTTGTAAAGGGTTTTTTTTTTTTTTTTACTACTATAAATAAACAAACATGGTATATTTACCTGCTCTGTGCAATGGGAGGGTGGCAAAAAACCACAGCTCTGCCAGCTATTTTTATCGCCCACCTGCTCCATTATGTGAAAGACCCCATCCCGTCTAAGAGGACAGCAGTAGGACAGGAATGGGTTCTAACCTTTCCTTTATCCTATCGCAAAAAAATAAAGTTTTAGCCTGACGTTTATTTTAAAAATGGACTCCTGGAAACTCCTGATTGTCGCCTTTCACAATTCCATTATTCTCTCGGGTCAGGCAAAGGCCATCTTAAAATTTCATCAGTGGCACCTCTGTAGGTAATATAGTCTGCTCTTCATCTCTTTATTTCCCATATTATACTTTTAAAAGAGAAGTACAAGCAAAGCTTGTTTGTACTTCTGTGGATTTGTTCTGCACTCCTGTGACCCATTTTCAGCTGACAGCAGGCTTAAGCCCACTATCAGCTGAAGTCACAGAGCCGGTCCAGGCTTGGGCAAGAGAGCAACAATGAAGTCGGAATGCGCTCACATGCCTGGACCGATACCCGGCTCAGCCTTTTGAGCCGGATGGGAGCTGCTGTGAACCTGAGCCGCCCCCTCCACAACACAGCACTCCAGTAGAGCAGACAGCGGTGACTGGCAGACAGCGGTGACTGGCAGACAGCGGTGACTGGCAGACAGCGGTGACTGGCAGTCTCCCGCTCCCTGCTCAGGGAGCTCTGAGAACTGAGCGATCAGCGGTGTCTGATCACTCCGTTCTCAGTGTTCGAGCTGGCGGGGGACAGATGCAGCATTGGTCCGATGCTGCATCCACCTAGGCAAGTAAGATTCTGCAAAGGAAAAAAAATAAAAGTCCATACCTCTCTTTTAATGTTACGGTTTCTTTATGGACTCCTTCACTGCCTCCACTGTATGTACTGACAGGTACAGATTCCCTGGTTATATACACAAAATCAGACACATCTCAAATCAGGTATACACAGAAGAAAACTGTAATTTTCTATATACCTGGAAGCATGTTGTTCTGTGTTATTTACATCTGACTGGATAACAATGGCAGTGTTTACATATCTACCGTAATTATCACTGGATCCAAGAACAGACACCTGCATTCACTACGCCCTCCCACCCAGTCAGTAAATACGCACTTAAATCAGTTGTGTAGTTATGAGAATGAACAATTGCGGCTGCTTAAACATCTCTAGGCAAAATCTTTTTTTTTTTTCCCCAATTTTAAGTTTTGGATATGAGGAAGGGTTAGGTCTTAGGCGTTCACTTTTTTTGATGTACGTCTGTGTTCCCATCTGGAAGATTCACCCCCATACCTCACAACTGTACGCGATTTCGCGGAACTGTCCCCGATTTGGAACAATGTCCCTCTTTCCTCATTTGTCCCTCCTTTTGATCTGGTCTATATACAGTAGTTGTACATAAAATGCACTACTTCGCTTTCAAATATTGTTTCCCAGTGCTAAACCTTTCATCCAATTTCTAAATTGCTGCATTTGTAAATGTAAAAAGCCAATATGAAAGCAATAGTAGTGGTAAAAAAGCACTTATGGGTTTAACTAATCACTGTTTAAATGTAAGTCTCCTTTAAGAGGGTGTGTCCTAGGACTACATACTTTTGATAATAGGTGCCCTTCGTTCCCATCTCAATAAGTTGGGAGGTATGCACCCCTCGATTTGGAATGGTCACTATTTTCCCTATGGAGGAAAAGGATGGGGCAAAATCCAAAAAGTTAGAGTTGTCTCCACAAGAAGAGATGAGGGGACCACACACCAAAGCTGTATGTGGATTTAGAGCTTACATAAAGCAGAATAGGGTGCACTCCAACCAAATGACAGGAGCAGGGTGTTTTTTTCCAGTCCAGTCCTGCTCAGTAATGGCTTTATAAAAGCAGTATTAAAGCAGAGTTCCACCCCAAAAAAATAGAACTTCCGCTTATACACTTCCTCCTCCCGCTGGTGCCACATTTGGCACCTTTCAGGGGGGGGGGGGACAAGGACCTGTTTTGACAGGTCCCCTTTCCCACTTCTGGAGACGGGGCTGCAGGCCCGATCTCCCGGAAGTTCCCCCCCCCCTTTCCCCTACCGCCGGGCCAATTAGAAAGTGCAGGGCGCTCTGCGCATGTGCAGTAGGGAACCCACTGAAGCGGAAAGGCTTCACTGGCAGGTTCCCTTACCAGGAATGGCGGCCGACAGCACTCGGGAGTCCATGCGAAGATGGGCTGGGGTGCAGACATTGTGGGCTCCTTGGACAGGTAAGTGCCCCAATATTAAAAGTCAGCAGCTACAGTATTTGTAGCTGCTGACGTTTACATTTTTTTCACCCAGATTGGACCTCCTCTTTAACCACACATGACTGACTGTTAGAAGAATGAGTACTCAAAGCTAGAACAAAGATGATTTTTGCAGATTCTTTTCTCAAAGTGTTTGTTACTCCAACATATAATAGTTCTAATATGTGCATGTTGTAATAAAACATTTTTTTGCACAGCCTTAAATAAAAAAATTACTCATTGGTAATCCTGCAATGAAGAACCTTGCTTCAGGCACTTCCTATTATAGAGTAAACATGCTTTGTCTGTCTTCCAATTGTGTTTCTATGCTGTCACCTTGTCACACACATGGCCATATTAATGCAGATCATGCGGACAAGGTCCACGTACACGGGAGGAAGGGAGGGGCTGCAGGAGACCAGCAGCGCTGAGATGCAATACAGAGAGGGGAAAAAAGGGGAGAACAAGCATTATATGAAATAAGTTGTAACCAATGACAATGCACAGTGCTTTACATGTGGGGATTTTCTGACATTTTGAAATATCTCGTGACCGATTACCAATCTTTTCCTATGGTGAAAATGAATACAAACCTCTTACTGCATATGCACTATATCTATTAGGCTGGGGGGGGGTCTGGGATATGTTCCAGAGTGTATGATTTTCCCTTGCTGACTCCTATGTCCCGGTGTTCTGACAAAATACTCAACTCACCAGAAAAATCGAACAACGTCACTTCTGGTTTCTTTAAACTCACAGTAATTGGACATTTGGACGAATTTGTGTTCGGACACAACAGCGGCAACCGAATGCCGTCCAGTAAAGCATTTTAGTGTTTTCACAGCACAGCGGCTAACGGGGACAAAGTTGTCACCACCTCGGACGTGGCAATTTTGTTGGGTAGTGTTGGAGCGGAGTGCCAATCTCGGCTCACAATAGTGTGCCCCGGACTGCATTCGGTTGCCGCTCGTGTCCAAACACCTATTCCTGAAAATTTGAAATTATTGCTCAAGCCTAAGCCTTTTTCTGATACTGGTCGTTTAAAAGTTAAAATCAGTATTTTTTTCTAGAATATTACTTAGAAGCCCCAAACATTATATACAGTATCTCACAAAAGTGAGTACACCCCTCACATTTTTGTAAATATATTTTCATGTGACAACACTGAAGAAATTACACTTTTCTACAATGTAAAGTAGTGAGCGTACAGCTTGTATAACAGTGTAAATTTGCTGTCCCCTCAAAATATCTCAACACACAGCCATTAATGTCTAAACCACTGGCAACAAAAGTGAGTACACCCCTAAGTGAAAATGTCCAAATTGGGCCCAAAGTGTCAATATTTTGTGTGCCCACCATTATTTTCCAGCACTGCCTTAACCCTCTTGGGCATGGAGTTCACCAGAGCCTCACAGGTTGCCACTGGAGTCCTCTTCCACTCCTCCATGACGACATCACGGAGCTGGTGGATGTTAGAGACCTTGCGTTCCTCCACCTTCCATCTGAGGATGCCCCACAGATGCTCAATAGGGTTTAGGTCTGGAGAAATGCTTGGCCAGTCAATCACCTTTAACCCTCAGCTTATTTAGCAAGGCAGTGGTCATCTTGGAGGTGTGTTTGGGGTTGTTCTGTTGGAATCATGACCCGAGGCCCAGTCTCTGAAGGGAGGGGATCATGCTCTGCTTCAGTATGTCACAGTACATATTGGCATTCATGGTTCCCTCAATGAACTGTAGCTCCCAGTGCCGGCAGCACTTATGCAGCCCCAGACCATGACACTCCGAGCACCATGCTTGACTGTAGGCAAGACACACTTGTCTTTGTACTCCTCACCTGGTTGCCACCACACACGCTTGACACCATCTGAACCAAATAAGTTTATCTTGGTCTCATCAGACCACAGAACATGGTTCCAGTAATTTATGTCCTTAGTCTGCTTGTCTTCAGCAAACTGTTTGCATGCTTTCTTGTGCATCATCTTTAGAAGAGGCTCCGTGATGTCGTCATGGAGGAGTGGAAGAGGTGCCAGTGGAAACCTGTGAAGCTCTGGTGAACTCCATGCCCAAGAGGGTTAAGGCAGTGCTGGAAAATAATGGTGCCACACAAAATAAACAAACAATTTGGGCCCCAATTTGGACATTTTCCCTCAGAGGTGTACTCACTTTTGTTGCCAGCGGTTTAGACATTAATGGCTGTGTCTTCCTTGAGTTATTTTGAGGGGACAGAATATTTACACTGTTATAGAAGCTGTACACTCACTACTTTACATTGTAGCAAAGTGTCACACACATACATACACATTATATATATATATATATATATATATATATATATATATATATATATATATATATATATATATATATATATATATATATATATATATACACACACACACACACACTTTTTTTTTTTCTTTTGCAGAGACCCTAGAGAATAAAATGGAGGTCGCTGCAGGTCTTTCAAGCGCTTTTTTTGGGGAAAAAAATACTTATTTGTTAAAAAAAAAAAAAAAAAAAAAACGAACAGTAAAGTTAGCCCAATTTTTTTTTGTATAATGTGAAAGATGATGTTACGCCCAGAATTGTGAGAGAATTGTGATCTTCATTCTAAGCAAAAAAAATTGTGATTCTCATTTTAACCAAACAGTGTGTTTTTTTTTTTTTTTTTTAAATGATGCCTCTAAATACCTTTTTTCCCCCAGATATCTTTAGGCAGGTCATGTGACTCCTGGCCGCTCTTACTCCTACCCAGGGCTATAGCGGGAGGGGCCGAGATCTCCCTCTGACGACAGCCAGGAGGTCACATCTATTCCACTAGGTCTACTTTAATCTACTGATCTATGGACAGGAAGAAATGTGAAGAAATAATGACACCCATGAATTGAGATTACAAAGGTATGTCTAAAACAAAACAAAAAACGTCATCTGACATGCACACAAAACAGCAACCTAGAACAATAAGTTTGAGCCCCAGAAACCTTAACACTAATTTAAAGGTAATTGATAAAAAAAAATTAAAAATTCTGACCAATTTACATAAAAAGTAATTTAAGGAAGCCAATCATTGCCAATTCATAGTCAGCCACAGGATGAAGATTAAACTGCAAAAAAAGCAGACAGACATCTGTTACTTTGCATTTTTACATTTACATCAGTCTTATTTATGACTCAGCTTACATTAAAATAAAAAAATTGAAAAGAAGCTTTTATTGATAAAATATAATATAAAAAAATAAGCTTGGTTTTGGAGCCTATACAGCAGTTATTTTCACAACCACAATATGAATTTAGGAGGAAAGTATTAGAAAAGTTGAAAAACAAAAATTAGCAAACTGAATTTGTCTGACATCTCAAAATGCATTTAGAGGAGTCGTCTGGATCCATTTCAGAAGCAGCCAGTGAAAAATGCCTGTTCATGTGTGGAGTCACAGTGACCTCTGCTGCATGGTGTGAAAAATGCAAAAGAA
Organism: Lithobates sylvaticus; assembly: GCA_028564925.1. Taxonomy (NCBI): domain Eukaryota; kingdom Metazoa; phylum Chordata; class Amphibia; order Anura; family Ranidae; genus Lithobates; species Lithobates sylvaticus. Next base: position 461,750,541 of record CM053030.1, on the reverse strand, counting down.
AAGCAAAAAAATAAAAAAAATAAAAAAATAAAAACTTTAGTCACTTGGTACTTGTGCAACATTTCATTTGAGAATTCCAGCTTTGTGAAAGCATGCCTGGAGTGAACTGCTCTTCACCAATGCAAAATGCAGGTCTTGAACCTGAGCAAGTTATAAAGCAGTCTGAAGAACTAGAACTTCATAAGTATTTGAAAGAAGCTTTACTCTCTCTAACTGCAGGTGAATGGTAGTTCTAGAATGGTTTAACATTAACCCATCCAGGAGTTGGAGAGAAACTGCATCATGCAAAAGGAACCCTAGAGATACAGATCTACCATTAATGTGACAACCTCCATGGAGCTCTGGTCACTGTATGGCCAGTACAAGTCTTCGAGTCCCCCTTGCTGCCATCTTTAGTGTGGGAAGTCGGCTGTGACAGCTTGCAGCTTCACAGTCAGCTTCCTACTGTGCATGCGAAAGCCGCACTGCACTTTGTGAATGGTCCCGCAGCCTTCTGGCACCGGTGATGTGTCCCAGAAATCTGCGGGTGAAAAGAGGGGAAGGTGAACTTCCTAAGCGATCCGGAAGCAGGAGAGGGTACCTGTCAACACGAAGTACCCGCTTTCCACCCCTCAAAAATGATATGCCATTGACCATGATATGGCTTAAAGCAGAATTTCCTTTGAGTGATGTTCCGCTTTAAACTCTGTTTGATCTGCAGTTGCCGTACTGCACATGTGATCAGCTATGACACCTGCCAGTTGAGAGGTAATATAAGCACACTAGTAACTGTAGCAGTTATCATTCAAGGGATGCCACAATTTGGTCTTTTATAGGCATTTTCTATGTCTACCATAACTTCCTGGCACTTTCCTGAGCCCAGGGAGCCACACCTGCAATAAAAATGAATGGCTGTGCATAGCCGTTCACTTACAAATGTAGATAATTTCATTGCATACGCATTTACAAGCACATTCACGTCTGTCGTATTTTTAAAAATATGTTGCATGCAGATGCATACAGATAGACACTCTGATGTTGAGAAGCATTAGCGTTTACAAGAACACGGTGACTTACAGCCATTCGCTTGTATGGTGGGCTGTGCAAGACAGGTGCGGCTACCCAGGATCAAATATCACTAGCAAGGAAAATGCCTGTAAGGGCTCATGCACACTGCGGCTCAAAGGAGCTCAAAGAAGTGGCTCCTACAGGCTTTTGAGCAATTTTATCTGCCTGGAAACTCCCCTTCATGTTAGCCAATGTGTCCATGCACACTGTCTTTTTCAGGCATATGCGCCCACAGACAGCAAGAAAAAAAACAAAAACACCAAACTTGCTTTTTAGAGAGGAGCTAGTGCCCCAAAGAGCTCAAAAAAGCTCAAAGAAGCACGAAAACGTTTCTTCCAGATTATTTTTGTTTATACAGTGGTTAAGAAAATGATTATGCTCAAAGAAGCTCAAAGGGAGCTTGAATAAGCTTGAAGCAGCTCAAGAAAAACATGCACCAGAGCACAAAAAAGCACAAACTTCTTCAAGCTGAAATAAAAGATCACATGCCTGTTTGAGCTGCAGTGTGCATGAGCCCTAAAAGTCCCGTGAGCATGAACTCTAACGTGTATGTAAACCTCAACGGTGAACTTCACTTATTTGCTACACTTTGGTCTACTAAATATACAACTGAATGCGTTTTGTTACATCTATTAAATAATGAAACCTGTTGATCCTGCCAGAAATGGTGTGTACATTCTGCTTGTGCAAAAGGAGAGTTTATGGAGATAAGAAGAACTCTGATCTTTGTAATCCATAAGAAATTAAGTAGGTGTGGCTGATATTACATGCTAAGGAAATCAGATTAGTGTGGTCAGGTATAGCAAAAGAATACTATAATTCTGGCACATCAATAGTCTTTTTCTGTATATGCAGCATGTATGGCCAGCAGCATAACTTCTACACCGATGGCAATAGCAGCATGCAAACAATTTCATTTTTGCAATAGCAGCTATTTGTTTGCTTTAGCAGAGCAGATTGCAATCTATACAAATGCTCAATCACTTAAGTTTTTCACTTATTCGGTTTTTAGCACTTCCAGGTTCAAAGCCATCTCCCCATTAGGTGAGCCAGGAAAAAACAGCTGATCAAAGATGCTGGTACCTTGGTCAGAGTTGGGCAAGTGCAGAAGAGCCAATAGGGACTTTTTTCTTTTCCACTCTCCTTCTCAATTCAACAAACACCACGTATCGTTGCACAGAACACAGAGGGGGTTATATTTACTAAAGGAAAATCCACTTTGCACTGCAAGTGCACTTGAAAGTAAAGTCGCTGTAGATCTGAGGGGGACATGCAAGGAAAATAAAAAACAGCATTTTAGCTTGCACATGATTGGATGATAAAATCAGCAGAGCTTCCCCTCATTTCACATCTACCCCTTAGATTTAGAGCGACTGCACTTCCAAGTGCACTTGCAGTGCAAAGTGGATTTGCCTTTTGTAAATAACCCAAAGTGTTCTGTGAATGGTCAACATGTTTGAATTGTGGGGGGAAAAATAAAATAAAAAAAAAAGTAAAAAAATAAATAAAAATAAAAAACACCAAAATAAAAGTAAAGTGTGCACATATTTCAGAGACGTACTAAATAGGTTTGGTTTTTATTTTGCCTATCATACACTTTAGGTGGTCTTCTCTCTGATTAGCTTATTCTTTTCAATTTCCAAAATGGCAGACAATGGAAGAATCTAGTTGTTATGGGTAACATTTCATTTGTTATAGTTTATCAATCATTTTACACATGGAAAACACCAATTGCTTACGATGGTCCCTCCTCAAACATTTTGGTAAAATGAGACCCTTTTCTGCAGCAGAATAGAAATTCTACCCTTTACTTGCCCCCCATTTATGAGTTCTACAAACACAATCAATCAGTGTGGGGACTCACCTGGAACATCATGTTCCAAATAACAGGGCTGTAATACAAGATCTATACGATAAGTACCCAGTCTAAAGAGACGTTTTCCCTTTTAAACATATGTGTATTTATATCCTCCCGACGGTAGTTTTTCATTATAAGTGTCCCTTTCTCATCCCAGCAAAGCACTTGAACCTTGATACCTGCATTTTTCACAGATCTAATCTAAAGCGGAGGCTGCTCTATCTCTATTCTGCAAAGTGATGTTTAAATGAACGACAGGATATAATAATGTGATCATGAACATCAATCAGCGATAAAATGGAAATTTAATAAGTGTGTGCACAGGAGAGCTCGCTAGCATGTAAACGGGCACTTCCAACATGCATTATAGTAAATGGAAATGTGATTGGACCTTTATGGGCATTAATGAAATACACTGCAATACGAGGCAGGCTCTCTACTCCTCACTAATGAGACTTTCTACGGCCGCCTGATAAGATAATGGACCTTTAATGGATAAAACCCACTGCAATGGCAACTACTAGTCAAATAAATAGAACCTGACTGGTCACTTATTTAGGACATTATTTGTTTTCTTGACTGTTTAAGTTTATAATTCTTCTCTATGCCTCCGGCTAGGACATGGTAATGCGAGTATCAAGGGGATAAGACGCATAGTCTACAAGTGCTATATAGGCAAATATAATAAAACATACACTAAAAAGGGGCACAGCTTAGAGCGCTAAAACAAAAATAAACCTATGCAGAGAGTTTTCTATACAAATATTTTTTATAAGGAACTTCTATAGTACAGTCAATTTATGCAGTGCTTATATTATCTGTGGAACACTGGCAAACCAACTACTAGTTTACTTACTGAAGAAAACCAAAAAGAGGAAAGAAACATGAACGCTCTCAAATGGGACAAGCTGGAGAGGTGGGGTAGCGATGTTACTATCGCCACTAGGTACAATCAGAGTGCATTGAATTCACTGAGAAAAAACACAAGGCTTTCACAAAATGGTGCCGGTGCCAGCGCCAACAGAGTGAACCCCCCCCCCCCCCCAATCCCCCCCCCCCCCCCCCCCCCCCTGGTTACTATGCAGCAGGGCAGCTGCTTGTCACAGGATCTGAAAAAAACGTGGCGATCACTGCAGTCGTGGTGGGTACTACAGTGATTCTCCACTTCCATGGGGATCAGTCAGCTATGGAATCTGTATACATACATTGGTTCAGCTATGCAAAAATATCCATACCTGGAGTTCAATTTTAAAATGCAAGTTCACTTTTCAGAAAAAAAAAAAAAGGTGAACACCGTACATCCTCCCCATCAGTACAGTCCCTGCTGTAATACTTCAAGTGGTTCTAAAGAGAGAAGGTTTTATTAATTTATTAATATATTTTTCTATGCATTAGGGTAAAAAATCTTCTGGGTGCAGCTCCCCGACCTCTTTATACTTTCCTGAGCCCCATCTCAGTCCAGCGATGTGCATGAGAGCAGTGGCTATCCGTGGTCTTTCTTCATCAGCTCACCCAGCAGCGAGAGCCATTGGCTCCTGCTACTGTCAATCACAGCCAGTGAGCCAATGAGGAGAGAGCGGGGGGGCAGGGCCGAGCCCCACCCAGAATGAATGGACAATGTCCATTCACAGGAGCCCGTCTCTGGGGCGAGCCTGCTCGAGTGTCCCCATAGCAAGGGGGTTGCTATTGGGGGCACTTGGCAGGGGGAATGAGCAAGGATTGCCGGGGGGGAGGGGAGCCAAAAATAAGAGGTTTGAGGCTGCTCTGTCTAAAACCATTGTACATACACATATAACATGTTTGTTATTTTTAAAAGAAAAAAATTGCAACCTTTAGAATCACTTTAACTTGGTGAGTGATGAGCTGTCATTGCCCAAGCAGCCGGTGCAGTGGCCCAAGGATCAGAAATCTCCGCTCTTTGCTCCCTTTATTCCTGAATAGGGATGAGCTCCGGCGTGTTCGCATGCTCCACGTGCAGAGCCCGCCAGGAAGTCGGCACAGCGCTGCGCTAATCACAGGCAGTGAGACATTGCCCGATCTCTGCAGCCGCGCATCGGGGCAATGTCTCACTGCCTGCGATTAGCGCAGCGCATTGCTGACTTCCTGGCGGGCTCTGCACATGGAGCATGCGAACACGCCGGAACTCATCCTTATTCCTGAAGCACTTCCAAGACAGATTAGAATGATTCTGATTGGTCAACGTCAGTACAGAGAATCTCTAATCCGTCCTGGAAACACTGCAGAAAGAAGAAGAGGGAGTAGAGCGGAGATCTCACATCCTTGGACCACTGCAATGGCTAAGTGGGCACCGACAGCTCATCGCACAGGGTGTTATTTCACCTTTTCTTTTTTATATGAAAACTAACCCTTTATGCCAAAAGTTTATTTTAAAAGGGGCTAAAATGTGAGATGCAGAGGTAATGTGGGGTTCCCTTCCAACGATGCTGACAGGCTCAGCTCTGGTCCCTCAACTGCGGCAGAATCACTAGTCTGTTGGTACCTAAAAGAGGGCACCTCGGGTTGACAGGTAGGCACCGGAAGTGGTTTTTGTTAACAGACATCACTGGAAAAAGTGATGTATAAACAAGGGTAAAGGTTCAAGCTCCAATAACAATTAGTTTCCGTGACGTGGACGGATTAACGTGGGGAAAAAGCAATAGCCTTTAGCACTTTTCATATGTCAGGCAAGAAAATCATTTAATTTTTTTTCTCTCAAAATTAAATAAAAGGTCCTGTTTATTACCAGTCTGGATAGAAACAGTAATTCTTTAATAATGCTCATTTTGTCACCAAAATAAATTTTCTACAGTTTAATGTTGACAGGTACGCAGATTTGCACACAAAAGAAACATCATTATAAGTTATTACATTAATGCCACAACTGAACAAAGAAAAGATCTCTCCGGTGTTCTGTGCAGAACTACTAAATACCTTCACACTCCATCCATCTACCTACCTGGGAGCTCAGCAGTGCTGACACCTCACTGTGGGGCAAGAACCTCGAGCTGATTAGTCACCACCTTCCAAGCACTTTCTATTGTATGATGAATCAAAACGGAGGTGTGCGACTTTCACACATGGATGACAGATCTTCTCTTGAAAGCTTTTATTTTGCCAATGTATCCAGAATCTTGGCATACTTAACGAGGAGGTGGGCGACCAGGTCCTGCATAATTCACCTTTAAGTGCTCATTTTAGACTATTTCAAAAAGCTGCGTCGTCCCCCCTGTCACTGCGTTTTGTGCTTTCAAAGCCCTTTACTACATCAGCACATCCTTCAATTTCATGGCAGGGTTCACAAGACGAGAACGTGGAGCAAACAGCGGTGGCATTCACATTTGCTCCCTTTATCTGGTAAATAGAACTTTGAAAAAGTTTTATTATATATCTTTTTGAAAAAAAAATGAAAAATATTTGTTAAACCTGCCAGAAATCCAGGGGGCTTAAAACATGTTCTGCTTTTACTTGCTGCACTCTTATCAGTTACAACATTCCCAGTCATCTCTGTGGACTACAAAACACCTCCTTCTATGCCATAGAGAAGAGAATAGGCTGAAAGGTATTCAATAGACCTGTCCTAGGGTGACAACATTTCCCCCTTTCAAAGATCTAGTACAGTGTTGTCACCCTAGGACAGGGCTTGACAAATTTGCTTGGAATCTAGGAGCCAGCTAAAAAAGTTAAGAGCCAGGTTTTTTTTGTTTTTTGTTTTTAACGACATGGAGACGAGTGAGGGGAAGATGGCCCCCGTCCGTCTCCAAGTCATTGCAGGGCAGAAGCGACTTCAAAATCGTCACTTCTGCCCATAGCTCTTAAAAAAGGGACATTTTATTTTTATTTTTTTCAAATGACAATTTTTTTTTATTTTTTTTATTATTGCATTTTAGTGTAAATATGAGATCCGAGGTCTTTTTGACCCCAGATCTCATATTTAAGAGGCCCTGTCATGCTTTTTTCTATTACAAGGGGTGTTTACATTCCTTGTAATAGGAATAAAAATGACATATTTTTTTTCAAAAGGACAGTGAAAAAACTAAAAATAAAAAAGTTAAAATAAATAAGAAAAAAAATAAATAATTTTAAACGCGCCCCGAGCTTGTTTGCAGAAGCAAACGCATACGTGAGTAGCGCCTGCATATGAAAGCGGTGTTTAAACCACACATGTGAGGTATTGCCGTGATCGGTAGAGCGAGAGCAATAATTCTAGCCCTAGAACTCCTCTGCAACTCAAAACATGCAACCTGTAGAATTTTTTAGACGTCGCCTATGGAGATTTTAAAGGGTAAAAGTTTGTCGCCATTCCACGAGCGGGCACAATTTTGAAGCGTGACATGTTTGGTATCAATTTACTCGCCGTAACATTATCTTTCACAATATAAAAAAAAATGGACTAACTTTACTGTTGTGTTATTTTTTTAATTAAAAAAAGTATTTTTTCCCAAAAAAGTGCACTTGTAAGCCCGCTGCGCAAATACGGTGTGACAGAAAGTATTGCAACGACCGCCATTTTATTCTCTAGGGTGTTAGAATAAAAAATATATATAATGTTTGGGGGTTCTAAGGGAAGGAGATGGGCAGGCAGAGAAAACAAACAGCTCCATTAGCATTGCTGGGTGTCATACCAACGGCCACAAGAGGGCGCCATATTCTAGAAGGTACCATAGGACTGCACAAGGCCGCAAACCCGCGCCCTCAATTACCGATCGGAGCGGTCCATCGCGATCGCGCGCGCGCGCGGGGGGGGGGGGGTGCACTAGGGAGACAGGATGCCCCCAGCTGAGCTGCCCCGGGTGCCAGGTCACTAATTCTAGTCGCCACTGCAACCTGGCGACTGGGGTTTGTCGAGCACTGCCCTAGGACAGAAAATGCGTTACTGGCAGAATCTTCAGATGAAAAATATGGGGGGGGGGGGTCTGAAAAAAAATAAATAAAAAAAAAAAAAAAAACAACAACTGCAGCCACCACATTTATAGGACTGGTAAACTGCACTATATTACAGTGGGATAGATTTTAAAAGGAGCTTATCACCAACATTTTAAATTATTAAAAATACAGACAACAAATGAAATCAGAAAACTAGAAGGCCCCATTCACACTAGGACAACGCCAGACATATGCATTTGCAGGCCAATGTGCTACACGCATAGAATGTCCATTTACATCAATAAGCAGCTGTACATGAAACTAATGCAGAATAATAACTTGTGCACATTTCTGAGCATCACACATTTTTAACTGCAAATTTTACTGTGTGAATGTGGAATATGCGTTTTTTTTTACGCATTTCGTAAATCGCTAATTATTACATGTTCAGTAAACACTACAGTTTAAATGTAACCTTACTGCTGTGTCCAAGGTCAACTTTATGTGCCAACAATGTAAAATGCACTCAGTTTACCTTTTAATCTGCGCCGATTATAATAGTCAATAGAAAATTACTAAACTTGTCGCAGCGCTTCTGGGTTGGACTGTTACAGGTGGTTTGTTTTTACTGCTGTTTTGCACCTTTTGGTCCTTTCACAAGAGCGTTTCATTAGTTCAGTCAGGTTTTTTGGCCCCTTTCACACGGGTTGGCCAATCAGTTTTTCAGGCAGACCTTATCGGACCCTCCATTAACCCCTATGGAGCATCGGATGTCAGCGGTGACATATCCGCTGACATCTGCAGTTATTCGATCCTGTCCGTGAAATCCATCCGATCCAGATCCACTAAACGGATTAAAACGGACAGGTGATCAGTTTTTACTCGATTTACCCATAGAGGAGAGCAGGAGTGTGTCAGTGTCCGCTCTGCACAGTGAGCGGAGACGGACTTGTCATCTGCCTGCTCAATGGAGAGATCCCCCGATGAGCAAACAAATTCCTTCCCACAGAGGCGCCCGTGTGAAAGGGGCCTTTCAAAGAAAAAACAGACGAGGTTCGTTCACCCACTACCAATGCAAAAACAGATGTAAAACGGATTGTTTGCCTGTTTACATCTCTTTTTCTTCAGTTCTGTTTTTTTTAACGGAAGAAATATAGGGCACTGATCTGTTCCAAAAAATGGATGTCGACAGAAGCAGATGTAAATGGATGTAAATAGACGATCATCGTTTGCATCCGTTTTTCCATAGAGATGTCTGCTCTTCACCCATCAACAGATGGATGAAAAACTGGCAAACGAAATGCCCATGTGAAAGGGGCCTTCCTCTGTTCAGAGGATCACACCCCTGGTTTTGAGCATCACAGGGGCAGTTAGCCAAAATCTCCCTAATGAGGTTGAACAGACAGATGTCAGAAATGTGAACTCTTCCCTACTCTATACCAAACTGAAAAGGCTGGTAGACTCTCAGGCCTCTTTCATACGAGCCAGAATTGTTTTTTCTCAGCAGGGGATCCATCCACTGATCCCTCCTGCTGAGCGACCAGACACGGACACAGCCCGCTCTGCTCTATGGGCAGTCAGATGTAAATGGCCTGGCTGACCATTGACACCCAACTGCCCTTCGATCCAGCCAGATGGAGGGGAAACAAATCCCCTTCAATTTGTTTTTGCCGGATTGGATCAGACTCGGAGGTAGCCGGGTGTTAACAGACACAAGTCTGTTTACATCCGACTGCTTATAGGAGGAGAATGGAGGGTCAAATTGGGTCTGTCTGAAACACGAACAGGCGCACCCAATCGAACCGCTCGTGTGACAGGTGCCTAGTGCTTGCCCGATATTTACAGGTACAGCTCCAGGGCCATTTCAGAGATCTGAATAAGGCTATAAAACACAGTTTCATAATATTATTTCTGTTTAGATGATCATTTTTCTATGTATTATTGAATTCGTAATAAAAAGCCCCCCCCCCTGATCATTTTACTAGTCTAGGTAGATGTTAACGGCATCAATTTTACAGTTCGGTACCAGCAGTCTTTCCCAAATCTTGGACTTGTCTCCGATGATGAATAACAGACAATTTCCCTTTCTCAGTTTCATGCAAATGAGGCCTTGTTTCTTGCGCTCTCTGGCAAGCTCCCAAACAATGCAATTCTTGGCAAAGGGCTCTAGATGACCCCATCTTCCAGCTCCATGGCAGTTGCACAAAGCACAGCTCCTCATCACATGACCCTGGTTTTCAGCTAGTTTGCAGGTGATGAATTTTCTGTCTGGATCGCAGACAATATTGTTGCTGAAGATGTGATTATAGATTCATAAGTTGTTAGGCCATTTAGGTAGTTTAATTAAAACTTGGCACGCGTACAGAAAATAAAATTTAACGTGAACAGGAAGAATACGTGCGAATCATAGAAAGTGCGGGCTAATTGTTCCCGCTCCTTGATTGATATTTAGGAGCAGAGAGGTCACGTTTCTCACTGACAGAAACTAAACGTAATCCTGAGCATTTGCACCGCCGTGCCAGATCCTCCGGAGGCCGTGCCGGCTGGGTGCCAGTACATGCAGCTTGATATATTTTACAGGGTCACCGCTAAGCCCACAGCTGGGTATATATTTAAAATATATATATCCGCTATGCCAATTCTAGGACTTTAATACAAGGAAAAAATATATAAGCTCTACAATATAGCAAAGCCCCAGAGGAAAAAAAAAAACAAAAGCTGGTATACAGCCCTTACCGTATATTTTAAAGGAGCAACTCCCTGAAAGAAATACAATCAAAGCAAAACTTCAATTTTGTTAAATAACAGCCCATTCACTCAAAGTTTAGTAAACTTCATTGCAGATTCTTAAACCGGCCATAAATGGAGCAATTTTTTTTCCTACACCACCAGTTGCTATAAAGAAAAACGCTTGATTCCCTGATATCAACACAGTCCGTGTCGATGGGGGAATCCCTTTCGCACAGCCATTGTTGTTCTCCCTGCAGGGGGGGGGGGCGTCCCTGCAGGGAAAACACAGTGATTACTGCTAGGGGCTATAATAGCCACTAGCAATACCCACATGTCAAATCCGACAGGCTAGTTGTTGGTTGATTGATCAACTTGGGATACATGATTTGAATCTCAGCTGGTCCCTGCTGAACCAGCCAAGATTTGAACTGCCTATGGCCGGCTTTACTTGCCTTGTTCCAAGGATACGGACACAAGCAGTCAAGCAAGCTTCAAATGGGTGTTGAGAGGAAAGGACCTATCAGTAGTCACATAATAAGCCCCAGTGTTGTAGAAAACACTACATCCCTGGTATTCCATTAGCAGAGTTAAAGTTGAACCGCAAAATCTCACCCTTCTCTCCCAACGTCAGCATGTTTACACAGTACCTTAGCTCCTAGCGCTGCCCCTACCTCTGCCACACTACAGTAAAGGCCCCCCGTGCAGGTTTAAGACATAATATGCCAGTATGCACTGCATACTAGCACATTATGTTGGACTTCCCTTTAAGAACGGATCCCTCCAGCGGCACCCTGCCAATGCCAACAGGGGTTTCATCTTCACACGGTCTTCTTCGGGGTTCGCAAGCTCAGGCCGTCTGATTGGCTGGAGCCATAATGACGTCACTCCCACGCATGAATGCGTTGGCCCCAGGCACGTCACAGAGCTCTGAAGGACAGCACCGGTTCTGTTCCTTCAGAGCGCATGTGCCGGTGATGTGATGTCATTGGTTACTGCTGACTGGAATATCTCCTAAACGTGCACTGTTTAGGAGATATTCCAGTGAGCAGCAACCAATGACATCACCGGCGGTTTTACCTACAGGTTTATTATAAGCTTACTTGTAGGTGAAAAGGGCACAAAAGGGTTTATTACCATTTTAAGGCCCAATACAATAAATCCAAAGTCAGAGCTCAGGATCCCTGAATATGTAACAAGCCATCTACAGACATAATCAATCAATACAAACGGATAAGAAATCTGCAGACACCATGTACATTTGCAATGGTTACAATATTTAATATAAAAAAAAAAAAAAAAACATGAATCTGAGAAAGACGTCCCAAAGCGGGAATTAGTATCCAGGTTACATTTATTCCAATATAAATTAGGAGCTTGAGGAGGCAGACAACAGCCTCTTCATCAGAGCTTAAAGGTGGGGAAAGATTTATGTCAGACAGAATAAAGGTGTGAATTATACACCATGATTATTGCTAGGGGCTGTAACAGCTGTTAGTAATAAATTGCATGTAAAATTCAGTAGGCTAATTGTACCTCAGCTGATTAACGTAGATACAGTCAGGCTGCCCATACATGGTTTGAATCTCGATCGGCCCTGCTGAACCGGCCAAGATTCAAACAGGCTATGGTCAGCTTAAAGCTGAGTTCCACCCAAAAATTAAACTTCCGCTCTCCGGATCCCCCCTCCGGTGTCACATTTGGCACCTTTCAGGGGGGAGCAGATACCCGTCTAATCCAGGTATTTTCTCCAACTTTCCTACGAAAGATCGCCGCAGTATCTGCCATGTCCGGCCCCTCCTCCATCCCCCAGCTGTCTTCTGGGAGACACACAGGTCCCAGAAGACAGCAGGGACCACTTAGAACGCGCATCGCGACTCACGCATGTGCAGTAGAGAACCAGGATGTGAAGCCGCAAGGCTTCACTTCCTGATTCCCTTACTTAAGATGCCTCCACCCGGAGCTGAGGGACGGGTCGGCTTCGGGTGACCACACAAATATAAAAGCTTCCAGTACATGTTAACAAACTCAATAAAATCATCCTCGGTACTAGAGATCAGCAGTGAAGCAATAAAAACGGTTATCCAGAATCCTCCAGGGAAGCTCACAGTGCCATGTTTTTATATTGTTTCTCAAAAGGTACCTCCTAATGTGTCTTAATGATAACAATTATACATCTGCTGCCGATGACCTATCCCTGGTTGGGAAGCACCCCCGCCTCTCGCCTTTCATTAATTATGCACACTGCGAGAATGGGGCGACAATTCTCACCGTATGTGTGAGGAGTCGGAAATCTGTTGGATGAATGAGGAGAAGGACCTAGGTAACTCCCTGCTGTAGGATCTGCTAGGCCATATTAGGGGCCTTGTTAACGCTCTCAGTTTAGTGAACAGATGCTCAATGAAAACTGTACGAGCCACGAGACCGAGCACATGTGCGCGCTTCATAGAGACACGCAGCAAAAGACGCATTAATCATTCAAGCTGTGCTTGAGATGGAGCTAGAAGTAAGGAGACAGGCTGTCAGTATTTTTGCAGAGTACTGCTGATATTGTGTATAAATCCTGCTGACCCTCCACTAACAAATGCACATCCTATGGTGACTTGGACACAGATCAAGAACAGCTCGGTTCTTATAGAGAGACCTGCAGCTTCTTCCAGCACAAATACATTTTGTTATCCAAAAAATATACACACAGGTCCAACTGCCTGCATTGTATCCATACGAATACATCCCAGCAGAGCTGCAGGGACTCCTCCGCTGTCAGAATACTCACATCCGTACTACAGCCAATTGGCTTCAGCGTGGATCAAACAAGATCATTCTAAAGATCGACTTCTCTCCTGCAGTTACAGGGATGTTTAATGTGATCAGCTTTTATTTATTTGATGCAATACCTTTATCCCAGAAGGAAAAAGAAAAAGTTGTTGTTGTAACTGATTATAAAGTATTAGCTGGAGTTCAGCTTCGGATTGTTAGTGTATTTTAACCTGCTACTACTTCCAACACTACCCTCCCTTCAGACTGACAAATATGCCCCCTGTGCGTCTTTGTCCAGAGTGTGGGCACTTTAATACAGGAGGTGTGTTACTGGCCAGATCACCAGGTGAAAACTGGGGGAAAGGCCTAAGGGCCACTTCACACCACATGCAGTCCAGTGTGTGTTTTTTTTTCCTGCATCAAAAACGCATTGAGAGTAGGTTATATGGTTGTCATTAGGATAGTTCACGCCAGTGCCTGCAGTTTCAGTGCGTTCCAGTAAAAAAATAAATAAAAAAAGGTAGAACATGTTGCATTTTTGCTGCACTGGAACGCTGCAAAACTCAAAAAACGCACAAGAAAACGAACTGGAACACACAAGTTCTTATTTAAGGTTAAGAAAAAAAGGGGGGGTGTACTGGACTGCATCAAAAATGCACCAAAAATGCATCAAAAAAGCGTCAAAACTGTGCATGCAGAAAAGCATCTGGAAGATATCCGGACTGTGTTTCTATGGTGTAAACTGGCCCCTAAAAAGGAGAAGGAGGGGGGAGAGGGGGGAGGGGGGGGGGGAAGGGGGAGGGGAGGAAGGGGGGGGGGGAGGGGGAGATTGGGGGGGGGGGGGGGGGGGAGGGAGGGGGGCGGGGGAGGAAAGGGGAAAGGAGGAGGGGGGGGGGGGGGGGGGGGGGGAGCGGAAGGAAGGGGGAGGGGGAGGGAAGGGGGGGGGGGGGGGAGGGGGGGGGGAGTGGAAGGGGGGGAGGGGGGAGGGGGGGGGGGGGGGGTGCGGAATGGGGGGGGGAAGCACGGGGAGTGGGAAGGGAAGAGGGGGGGAAGGGAGGGGGGGGGGGAGGGGGGAAAGGGGGGGGAGGGGGGGGGGGTGGGAGAGATGCGGGGGGGGAGGGGTTGGGGGTGGTGGGAGGGGGGAGGAGGGACGGGGAAAGAAGGGGAAGGGCGTGTTGGGGGGGGGTGGGGGGGGGAGGCGGGGGAAGGGGGGTGATGGGGGGGGGAGGGGGTGGGGAGGGGGGAGGGGGGGGGGGGAGAGGAGAGGGCGGGGGAAGGGAGGAGGGGGGGGATGGTGATGGTGAGGGGGTGGGGGGGGGGGGGGAGGGGGCGGGGAAAGGGGGGGGGAGGGGGGAATGGTGGGGAGGGGGGGGGGAACCGGGGGGGGGGGGGGGGGGAAAACAAGGGGGAGGGGGTGAGGGGGGGTGGGGGGGTGGGCTAAAAAGGAGAAAACAAATGCAGCCACCACATCTGATTAGTAAGCTGCAATATGATACATTTTTGGTTATGGGTGTAATACTTCTTTAAAACTCTTCAATTTGTAAAATTGAAACGCTGGAGTTCAGATTAGCGCTACCTCCGTGTAACTTAAGTGACATTTCGACAAAAAAAAATACCTACTGCGCATGCGCTATGCGTTCCAAACACTTCATGATCTGACGGGTAGCGGTAATCTGATAGAACACCCATGCAGACCTCTTACAACACCCAGCTACGTCTTGAATTTGAGCGTAATTTTTAGCAATAAACTGAGCGAATAGAAATATAGTATATTGATATCTGTGATGCTGTTTTGATTTTAAATTTTGAAAGAAGCTGGACGCCAGCAGTAGGAAGGTGGCGGAGGCCATGTTGATAAACCCCACACTGCTCAGCACTAAACCTTTAAGCTTTCAAAATTAAACATCCAAACCGCATCACCGATATCAATATACTATATTTATTTATATACACACTCACTTTATTGCTAAAATTACTCTGAAATGCAAGACGTAGCTGGGTGTAGTAAGGTGTCCGCATGGGTGTTGCATCAGATTACCACTACCTGTCAGATCATGAAGTGTTTGGAACACATAGTGACATGGAATGCATGTTTTAATGCATAGCGCATGCACAGTAAGTATTTTTTGGTCAGAACATCACTTTCATTACATGATCTGATGGGTAGCAGTAAATCTGATAGAACACCGGGCACCTGCCTGATCGATCCTATGGCAGTGCTGGAGGGCACCGTATGACAGGTAAGTCCGCCATAATGTACGAATTTGCTGTGCTTACTAGCACATTATGGCATAACCCACCTTAAGCCCCTTTCACACTGAGGCGTTTTGCAGGTGCTACAGCGCTAAAAATAGCGCCTGTATAGCGCCTGAAAAAAGCGTCTCCTTTCATTCCAGTGTGAAAGCCGGAGGGCTTTCACACAGGAGCGGTGCGCTAGCAGGACGGTAAAAAAAAAGTCCTGCTAGCAGCATGTTTGGAGAGGTGAATACACCGCTCCTACCCACTGAAATCAGCGGCGATTTGCGGGCCGTTTTATCCCTTTTTCAGGCGCTAGCGGGGGTTAAAACTGCCCTGCTAGCGGCCGAATAGCTCCGCTAAAACGACGGTAAAGCAGCGCTAAATATAGTGCTGCTTTACCGACGATGTCCCCACCGCCCCGGTGTGAAAGGGGCCTTAGGGGGCCCCAAAAAGAAAATTTTATAAGGGAGTTAACTACTGCTTTAACGAACATCTGCAGGACAACTTGTTCTGTTGAAAAACAGCCTTACTGGCAGGATCACCAGGTGAAAAAAGAAAGCCTAAAAAAACAAAAACGAATGCAGCCATCGCATAGGACTTGGTAAGTTGCAAAATAATAAAGGTTTGCTTTTGGGTAGAATACTTCTTTAAGTTTGAATCTTCAAAAAGCACACCCGTCATGGATCACATAAAGCAGTTGGGAGAATTGTTACTTTTTCTTGACTTGGAATTTAGGAATAGATCTATATACTCTGCCAAATATTGCAAAAACAGGTGTTCCAAAAAAAGGACAGAAAAAAATATAATTATGCACAATATATTTTACTAAATGGCAAAAAAAAGTCATTTGGGAGAGATTATCTTTTAGTATTATCACAGTTCGGAGAAGGTAAAATCAGGAACACGCTCACTAATATCTTTTTGCACAAAGTCAGTTCTATCTAAAAGCACATTTACTGTAAGGGGTGAAGCTTTAGAGGGTTCTCCAAAGAACATTAGAGCAATTATTGCCTTAACTGCTTTGTTAAGCATCCCTCTGTGAAAAACAGCTGTTAAAATCATCAAGCATATTTTTAATGCCAGACGTGGCATTATGAAGATGTAAATGCCGAGTTGGAGAGAGGTCGTCTCAGCTGAACGTTGCAGAACAATTGCAGGCTGGGAAAACGTAACCTCTGTCATTTGTCTTACATCTTTTCTACTCCGAGAAGTTCCCATTGAACAAAAGAAAATAAAAAAAATTTAATAAAAGTCAGACAAGGAAGAGAAAAAAAAAAAAGACTACTCCTGGTACAGCCTGTGCCTGTTCTGTAGCCAAAAATACCGAGCAGCATGCTTTGTGACTGACTCCCTGTGTAATGCAGAATACCTTTGTGACCACAACATCCTCCCACACGCTGTACTCTACAAATCGCTAAGTCTGAGGTCACCACCTACTCAGAGCAACCAAAACCCACTTCAAAACTCTGCTTACTGATTTTCACCTTGCTCTACGTAAACCTACTGCGGTAATTGCCGGGGCAATAGCACATAGGAATGTAAAGCATTTCCTTAAAAAACAAAAAAAAATTGAGAAGTAACCATTTACCAAGTACATGCGTGGGAGGAACTCCTTTAGTCATCTCGGCCGTTACAGTGAAGACCACAGGAGTTCTGAAAATGGTTAGTGGAAGAGAATCCACCTGCCCAAAACATCTGTAGGTCATCCATATACAGCAGGCGGGC
>CM053030.1:461613323-461728323 GCA_028564925.1 Lithobates sylvaticus | reverse complement strand
CAAGGTCTCCAACATCCTCCAGCTCTGTGATGTCATCATGGAGGAGTGGAAGAGGACTCCAGTGGCAACCTGTGAAGCTCTGGTGAACTCCATGCCCAAGGGGGTTAAGGCAGTGCTGGAAAATAATGGTGGCCACACTAAATACTGACACTTTGGGCCCAATTTGGACATTTTCACTGAGGGGTGTACTCACTTTTGTTGCCAGCAGTTTAGACATTAATGGCTGTGTGTCGAGTTATTTTGAGGGGACAGCAAAATTTACACTGTTATACAAGTGTGTGTGTGTGTGTGTGTGATATATATACCCTGTTTCCCCGAAAATAAGACCTAGCGTTATTGTCGGTGATGGCTGCAATATAAGCCCTACCCCCCAAATAAGTCCTACCCTGTTTTCCCGAAAATAAGACCTACAAGGACTTTAACTAGGGCTTATTTTGGGGGTAGGGCTTATATTGCAGCCATCACCAACAATCACGCTAGTTCTTATTTTCGGGGAAACAGGGTGTGTGTATATATATATATATATATATATATATATATATATATATATATATATATATATATATATATATATATATATATATATATATATATACACACACACACATACACACACACACACACACACACACACACACAGTGTAAAGTGGCATCAAAGTCACTCTTAAAATTGCGAGAGTGGTAAGGGTGCCTAAAAGTTTTACATGATTGCAATAAACTGTAATTCCACTAGATGGCAGCATTGGCCATCAATTTTGTGTCAGTCTCAAAACCATAAAATTCTATCTGGTACACTACTACACAGACAGTTCCACCAGAAATATACTGTATTATGATCCATTCTATTTGGGAAGCATGGGTTATATATATTATGTGAAGATAATATACCTGAAGGTGCAGGATTCACATTGAAAAGAAAAGAAAAAAAAAAAAAGTGGCCACAAGGGGGCATGTATGGACCATGTCCTATATGGCAATGCAAAACGAACACCTCACCTGTCCAAGTCCTATATATGCAAATTAGCATAAAATTAGGGCAGTTTTGATATGCTGCATACAAAATTGCAGTTTATTAAAAAAAAAACAGAACATAATAAATGTACGCATGACGCACTGAGACCTTTGAAGACGTAATAGTCATCGCAGAGCTTGTGCAGAGTGTATGATTAAATGACACTGCAGTGACCCCTGACATTATTTCCACTAGACAGTGAAGAGAGAAGATTACAGCTGACATTCCCAATCAAAAAAAGGTATGCCTGCCAATATTCAGGTATTATTTCATCACTTGCATAGGAGCTGCTAGATCTCTGCCCAGAGCGTCCCAAAGTTTTTTTTTTTTTTTAAAAACAAAAGTGAAATCCAGTACTTTCCCCCACATGCCCCTGATATAACCTATCCCCTTAAAGGGGTTGTAAACCTTCATGTTTTTTCACCTTAATGCATCAAGGTGAAAAAACACCCGGCAGTGACCAGCCCCCCATGTAGTGACCGCGCATGCGCAGAATGACCTTGGCCTTCAGTCATTCCTGCACCGCTGTCTAGACATTGATATTTACATGTCAGTCCTGAGCAGAAGCCAATAGGGTCCTTAAAAGCTGTATGTACTAATGTTTATATGCAAACGTCACATGCACGCCTTTTTTACACAGGATTTTATTGCTTCTAAGAATTTGCGCAAAAACTACAGGCCCATATTTCATGAACCACGATGGGAATCTTTATTACTGAAAAGGAACAGCTTAATCCGGAACTATACATGTCAGCTGTCAGGCTGTGCACTGTGCAAAATTGTGTAAATTACAAAACCGGACAGACAGAATCACAAACCTTTAGCCAATAAGCATATATTTTTTTAACTGTGAATTGAGCTGCCTGCTAAGATTGTCACTTTCAAAACACAAAAATATGAACCTGTCCTAGAGATGTGAAGGCCCGGTAAAAAAAAAAACGGAAAAATTCGGGAAAATAACTTTTTTTTTCTGAAGGCTTTTGTTTTTTCCCCAAAAATTTGAAAAATTAAAAAGAAAAAAAAAAAAAAAATGTGGAATATTTTATTTTGACATGAAGCATAAAATATTTTAAGACAGGGTGTTCAAATATTTTCCAAATCATTTCTAAATGAGTGAGGACAAGCAAGTGAGGACAAGCAAGTGAGGACAAGCAAGTCCTAGGTAACAAACAGAACCCTCCAATGCAAGAACAGTATGCATTTCTTCCTTTAGGAGGTGCTGTGCTGCTATTGTAACAAGAAAAAGGTTTCAGTTTTTCTTTTGCATGTTAGGCCCCTTTCACACTGGGGCGGGGAGCCGCGGTGACGGTAAAGCAGCACTATATTTAGCGCTGCTTTACCGTCGTTTTAACCGCAGTATTCGGCCGCTCGCGGTGCGGTTTTAACCCCCGCGAGCGGCCGAAAAGGGGGTTAAACACCCCCCGCAGAGCGCCGCCGTAGCGGCTCTTTGCGGCGGTATTGCCGCGGTGTCCCATTCTAATCAATGGGAAGGAGCAGTATAGGAGCGGTGAACACACCGCTCCTATCCCGCTCCAAAGATGCTGCTAGCAGGACTTTTTTTGTCATCCTGCTAGCGCACCGCTCCAGTGTGAAAGCCCGCCGGCTTTCACACTGGAGTTAAAGGGGCAGGATTTTTTCATGCGGTGAACAGGCGCTATTTTTAGCGCTGCACCGCATGAAAAACGCTTAGGTGTGAAAGGGGCCTAAGTGGGTGTGTTTGGTTGGTTCTGTCCTCTTCACTAGGCCTCAAAAGCATTGGAAGAAAATACAGAACAAAAAGGACCTGAAAGTAAAATGGCAGTAAACCCTCCTAACATTTTCAGCCAAGGAAGCTGCCATCTTGGCCTCTGTTTAATCTCTAACTGACATGAAGCTGCACATGTGATCAGTTATGAGACCAGCCATTGGATGGTTTGACACATTGGTTGAGAGTACAACCAATGTGACAGTTAGCATTTCCGGCATCCCGGAAATGTAACTGTTTTTTCAAACCGTCAGATCGATGGGTTTACTTCCGCTTAAGTATATACTTAATTTAAAAAAAGGTAAGAGTTTACATTTATCCGATTCTGAATCCAGAAAAGTGAATCATTTAGCTACATTAGTTTATATCTTTCTAAATTTGTGTAAATAATTGAATTACCAGTAATCTGGTTCTTCCCCCACACACAACCATAGATTAGTGCCTTCTTGCAAAGTAGTCATTTTTTCTTGTTTTTATTTCCTACTCCCCTCAGAAAAATGGTGAGACCAACATCTAGAATATGGAGGCATTTTCACATTACAAGTTCTTCTGAAAAGAAAAATGTGATTTGCAAATATTGTCAGATGAAATGTGCATTTCCAAATGCTACCAGGATGACAAAACACATTCTTGTATGTAACAAGTGTCCTGTAGATATTAAAAAAATCTTTCATGGATTGAAGTGAAGAGGACAACAATGATGACAATGCACATCGTTTTTCTCAACGTTCTCGTAACAGAATGACTTTCAATCTTAAAAAGACAAAAAAGTGCTAAATGTAGCATTTTTTTTCAATTCTTCTGAAAATTTCATCCCCCACCCCCCAAAAAAACAAACAGAAAACAGGGTTTTTTCCAAGATTCTAAAATTTCCGGAAAATTTACATCTCTAACCTGACCCCTAACACCTAACCCTTATACCCGGCTTTAACATGATCCTTAACAAAGTTATCTTTGAAGCAGACCTGTCATAAGATAAATATGTAAGCTGCTATTACTGCCAAGCAGACCTCCTTGCTTCAATACCTTTGAGTCACTGACCTGGAACAGGTATGCAGATAATCACGCCTGACTTCTCTCTGACCTTCCGGATCTCTGTAGCACTTACATGTCACTGGGGCTGATTTACTAAAACTGGAGAGGGCAAAATCTGATGCAGCTCTACAAAGAACCCAATCAGCTTCCAGGTTGTATTGTCAAAGCTTAATTGAACAAGCTTAAGTTAGAAGCTGATTGGCCATCATACACAGCTGCACCAGATTTAGCACTCTCCGGTTTTAGTAAATCAACCCCCCTACTGATCAGTGAGGCCATCCATCAAATGATGGATTGATAGTGAGCCACATAGGAAACAGGAAGGTGGTGCAGAGCAACAGTTGAGAACTAAAGAAGCTATTGGTACATTAGACCCCCCCCTGGCTTTAGGGCTCATCGGCACTACAGATTATCTTACCATGAGTGCAGGAACCTCTAGCTGCTCAATATGTACACCCGTCTGCTGTTTAGGGGGTTCTAATGTAAGCACAGGCTCACTTTAATCGGAACAGAAGGGAGACACAATCCAACCACCCTCAGGAGACACCCAACAAAAGCAGTGTTCATTTTTACATCAAATTTCTAATTTCGTTTTATTCATAGTCTTTTAAAGAAAATGCCATTTTAGTTTTAGTCGTATTTTAGTCATCTGAATTGTTTTAGGTTTTATTTTAGTTACTATAAACTCCAGTACATTTAAGTTGACTAAAATAATCAGCTAGGGTTTAGTTAAATTGTAATGCATTATTTAAAGGGGTTGTAAACCTGTGTGTTTTTCACCTTAATGCATCCTATGCAAACACCTGGCAGTGACCGCCCCCCCAGGACCCCCCGTTTTACTTACCAGAGCCCTGGAACTTGACCCACAGGGACGCGCTGTCTCTGCCCGGGGTTCTTGGCTCTTGATTGGATAGATTGATAGCAGCGCAGCCATTGGCTCCCACTGCTGTCAATCAAATCCAATGACGCAGGCGCCGGGGCCGAGTCCTGCATTCAGCCTCTATGGACGCCGAATGCTGGACTCGGGAGCTCGTCTGCAAGGTAATCCCCCAGGAGAGCGCTTCTCCTGGTTATCTGATGCGGGTAGGAGCTGAGAGACCCACGAGGGACCCCAGAAGAGCAGGTTTGGGGCCACTCTGTGCAAAACGAGCTGCACAGTGAAGGTAAGTATGATATGTTTGTTATTTAAGAAACAAAAACAAAAAAAAACCCTTACAATCACTAAGCATTTCTCTAGAATTGCCCAATCGATTATATACTCCTGGAGTAAAGATGTAACATCATGTTATTATTTATGGTATTAAGGTTTGAACATGCACTACAGACACAGATTTAGCCACCTTTTGACTAAAATGCCATTTTAGTTTTAGTCATATTTTAATCTGAATTGTTTAGTTGTATTTTAGTCTACTAAAATAGTGTTAACTTAAATTAACACTGAACAACAGTTTATCTATGGGAAAGCCACAGTGATTGGACAAAGTTTTCAAAACTTCAAAAATCTCTACTCTCCCAGATAAGCCCGGCCCAAAAAGTCGGCATGTGGCTTAGAAACATTGGATAGTTACAGAAGACGATCAAAAGGGACACATAGCATTACTGTTATCCACTGCATATGGGCACCTTTGTGATGCTCAAAAATTGGAATGTCAGTTGCCTCATTTACTATACACATAGATACATTTATAGGAGATCTGTGAAAGTGAAAGACCTGTAATCAGTCACAAACAGCTGGCCGAGTCTTCTGATTGTTCTGTGAGCCGCTGAAAACTTCAAATGCCATTTCCACTTTCACCCGCGCAAATGACAATCTACCCTTTCCACTTGGCTGCCTGTACAAGGCTCAGATGACTATCAGCTGCAGACACACTATTCCTGGCCGCAGCATGCCACCTCTTACACACGGCCTACAGTAGCTGGAAGCTGGCGGAAGATTCTAGAGACACACAATCATCTGGACAGATCTGAAGTATTGTACAAAACACAGATCCTTCCTCTGCCGTGGAACCACAAGATACATCATTCCCTATTTACTACCCCACCATTCTATAAAAGCGGTGTACCGCCTAAAAGGTATTGCGCTACTCCCCTAAAGTTGGTCCTCGGGAATCTCCAATCTTGTGCTTGAGCCACATTATTGTATAACTTCTATGTTTTTTTGATTTCTACATATGTGCTCCCCCTTGCATGGGTTGCCAGCATGTCTCATTTTTGTACTTTGTATGTTCTGTGCATTTTTATTATTAAAAAAAAATAAAAAAAAAAAAAAAAAAAACACCTCAATACAACATTAACAATAAAATAAAAAATGCATTGCTAACCTAAATAACCTGAAAATTATTTTGTTTTCTTTTTTTTTATAGTCAGTTTTTTTTTTTTTTTTTTTTAATGAAGATATATTCATTTTACAATTATATTGTCTGGCACAGATAGTTTATTTAAAAAAAAAAAAAAA
Organism: Lithobates sylvaticus; assembly: GCA_028564925.1. Taxonomy (NCBI): domain Eukaryota; kingdom Metazoa; phylum Chordata; class Amphibia; order Anura; family Ranidae; genus Lithobates; species Lithobates sylvaticus. Next base: position 461,722,077 of record CM053030.1, on the reverse strand, counting down.
AAAAAGGGAAGATTCCATTTAATTATAGGGGGAAATAAAATACTAACTGGACTGGCTGTAGGCTGGATACCCGAGAGACAGCCTGGTGTCAGACATAAGAGGAGCAGTTTGTTGACTACCAAAATTCCACAGCCTACTACGCCTCGATCGGACTTCAGCACTGTCACACGTCCAAGTTCAGACACTAAAGTTAGAAAAGCGCGTTCTGAATTCCTAGGAAGCACCGAATGGAGTGGATTAATAATGGAGGGCACAACTGCCAGTCAGTTAAACTTGCAGCCAGGAAAGAAGACTATTTATTCCAAAACTGCCATAGAAATAACACATTTGGCTCCATAAGAAGATTGTTGAAATGGCAGAGAAAATGTATGAAAACTGATGGCAAATAAAAAAAAAAAAATCTTCAATATAAAATGTCTCTACAGAGACTAAGCAATACACATTACACTTGTGCAATCACCATGTAAATAAACATTCCCATCAACAAGTGATAAAGCCATAAAAGTTATTTTATCACAGACAATGACATTTTCAGTAGATGTAATCAGAGGTGTCTTATACCGCCGACACTTATGGGGGTAATTTTCTTCCAAGACAAATCCTGCCGTTTATAACCGATTATGGACTTCCTGTTTAAAGTAAACTTGACCCAAAGCAAAGCCAAACTCTGTTTACAAAGACAACAAATCATAAAATCGAGGTAATCACGAGTGAGGACTTTACATCAAAACGGTTCTCTCTCTCTATATCTACATATACTTACACACACACTAATATAAATATAATCAAGTTAGATAGATATATAGAGATAGATAGAGCTGTCTCTCTCTCACTATATATATATATATATATATATATATATATATATATATATATATATATATATATATATATATATATATATATATATATATATATATATATATATATATATAACACACACACACAGAGATAGTGATATGGGTGGGCAGCTGAATTTATATACCTGTTTGACTTTTCCTGTGAAAGTTGCATATTCCCCCCCCCCCCCCCCATCGTCCATACCCTTCTACCCCCCCCCCCCCAAAGTCAGCTGCCATATTAAAGCACCAATATGTCCCTGGAAGACAGATGTTTGTGACAGACTAACTATAGCAATATGCAGGACAACTTTCCTTTAAAATAAGTAGGGGCAGTGCCACTTTAACCACTTCAATACACTTTCAGCGCTCTCACACTTTGAATGCCAATTACTCAGTCATGCAACACTGTACTCAAACAACATTTTTATCATTTTTTTTCATACAAATAGAGCTTTCTTTTGGTGGTAATCAATCACCACTGGGTTTTTTATTTTTTGCAACAAAAAGGTAAAAAAAAAAAAAAAAAAAAAAAAAGTTTCTATGATAAAATAAAACATTGTAGTACCTTCTGGCATTCTAGGAGCATAAATCTCATTTCATTCCTACCCATCACACTTTTGAAGGTCCTGGAGCACCAGGACAATGGAATTACCCCCAAAATGACCCCATTTCGGAAAGCAAAAGACCCCAACGTGTATTCTATGAGGCATGGGCTGCAAATAGGTACTCAGGTACTCCGATGGGCTGGGACAGGTACTTTGATGGCTGGTGACAGGCTTTATTAGAGGGGAAGGGGGTAATCAGTGTGTGTTGGTGTACACTAAGCGGTGACGAGATGTTACCACAATCTCCTCCTCACACACGATCGGTGTGTGAGGAGGAGAACTCGTTACAGCCGATCACGTGGTAAAGAGCCAATTTCCTTGGCTCTTTACTGCGATTGGGTTTGGGCTGTGTCAGGGTAACAAGCCTCATCCCCGATCGCCGCTCTGCATGCGCCCTAGGGGCGTGCACGAGCGCCGTTCGTGTAGCCAGTACATGTGACCGGCTGTGGATTGGACATGGCCGGTCACGTGTATCGGGGGTGGATCGGGAATGCCAATCACACGGATCGGGGATGGGCTGTGTCTGAGGGACACAGCTCATCCACGATCGCCGCGATGCAGGCCCCCAGGGGCCCGCAAGAGCGGCGAAATACAGAGGACTTCATATGACGCCCACCCAGGATGGGAGATCCCATCTGTGGGCGTCATTTGACTATGGCCCGGTATTGAAGTGGTTAAATGGGTTTACTGCTATAAGCTAACATTTCACATAAAACGTGTTACCTGTAAAGAAATAACCATCCGATGGATAAAAACTGCTCTGATCAAGAGAAAAATTCTAGGATCAAGTCTTGCAGAAACTGACTCTTCTGGAAGTGTCAATCTTCTGGTCCCCCTGCAGAACTCGGTGGTTTCTTCTTCCATCTTTCATACTACGATTATGTCCTGTAGTGACCTAGAGGTCAACAGGAGGAATCACTGAGAGGTGCAGGGGGACAGAAGATCAGCAATCCCGGAAGTGCCCATTTTTGCAAAAGACTAAACACTCATTTATATCACAATCCCCATGTCAATTTTTCAGATCTGTATGTACATTTACATGCGTTTTTAATGTGATTGTGGCGCTTCTTTTTTTTTTTTTTTTTTTTTTTTTTTTAAAAGGAATAGGTTTACCTTTTACCTATCAAAAATAAAATGCTAGGGTTGCACCAATACCGATATCGGTGCTGATACCAAGTATCTGCATGAGTACTTTTATTCATGCAAATACTCGGATACCTAAAAACCAATAACTTTGTGGTGTGATTTGAGCCCAAACTAAATTAATGGGCTCAAAATCGCACTGCAAAGAATTGCATGCGATTTGAACAGGAATGCTGTGCGATTACTGTCTGAATCACATGCGCCACTCCTGTATGAACCCAGGCTTGTCCAGCCTCGGTTCACACAACATCGGTGAGGGAACCCGCATGTAATTTGGACAGGAATCGCACCGCATTCCTGTTCAAATCACGCAACTCTTTGCGGTGCATTTTGAGCCCATTCATTTTGTATGGGCTCGAACCACATCGGTAATTGGCATTGGGGAGTACTTGAGCACAGGTATCGGTGCATCACTAATCATTCATACAAATCCTGTAAGAAATGCATTTTTTTTGCAGTTAAAACAATGCACAAGTACTATTTTTTGTTTTAGAAGCCTGGAAAGCATTGCACCAGTGATCAGCAGAGTGTCAGTGTAAACCGTCTACCCGTACATCATACAGGCAAGCCATGTTACACTGACAGGAAGAATAAACTACCACAGTGCTCAATGGTGCCCTGGCCAACAACAAGCCAAAGCCTGAAAGGTTGTTGGTAGTTTTAGTCCATTCATTCACAGAACTATGTGAATGAATGATGTGTCCAGGCAGGTGGAGCCCCACGCATAGGCGTTTTCTTTAAGGGCCATATACACGGGCCAAATATCGGTCAAGTCCCTTCGACAGAAGATGGCCAAATGACTGACTGCTGTAAACACGGGCTGAATGTCGGCCAGTTTCTATCGAACCAGCTGATGCCACCCAATATTCGGCCCGTTATATGGCTCTTAAAGAAAAACGCGACTGCGTGGGGCTCCACAAAACATGCAATCTATGGAAAGAGCTCCTTCCATAATGAGACTTGTTTTAGGTTAGTGGTCCAGTCAATGAATGATGACAGTAATTTCTTCCATATCAATAGAGCGATTCTCCTAATATTTAACGAGCCGGTTCACACATGTCACAATGAGGGTAAACGGCATCTATTGTCTGTTTTTACAGACATTACAGGAAGAGGCCAATACCTCAGACACTTTGCACAGTCATTTGTCTTAAAAATCCTGAATTTCAAGTCTAGCCGGGTACAATAATAAAACTGCATATTTTTTGCCTCATTTCAAGTTTGTCAGGAAGCAGGAAAACTATGCAGCGCTCCAATGATACAGCATTATTTCATGTTCACTACTCGAGAACAAAATCTGCCACTCAATGTGCTTTCCAGTCGAATGAATGCCATTCCATTTAGAAAATCTCCTTGTCAGGGTTCCCTGATGACTTAAAAAAACCTAGTCAACAATTTCCACTACCTGCATCACCCAGAGCCAAAATATCAGTTCCGGGTGGACTAAACAATGTTAAAGTGCATTATGCCAAGGAAGCACATTCACTCCGAATAGACTGACAACCTACAACGCCACACGTTTTAAAGACAAGCAGCATTTTTTACACTAACAAAACCATCAAAGACTCGTCCCCCATTTTGTCACTAAAATAGTCTCAAAATGGCAGACAAATTGTTTTCTCCCAAAACCTCCTGCTCTCTAGTAATGAGCTGATGGAGAAAATAAAGGTACAGTTGTAATGCGGAGGCAGGATAGGCTGCTCCTATTATAAAGGTTTTCAGTGTTGACATAGTAGAAGATAGTTAAACAGATTGGGGTAGGGAGTTCCAGAGGATGGGAGAGGCTCGGGAGAGGTCCTGGAGGTGGCCATAGCAGTAGGGGACAAGGGTGCTCTCTAGTAAGGATGAGCTCTGGCGTGTTCGCACAGCCCATCTGCAGAGCCCGCCAGGAAGTCGGCGCTGCACTAATCACAGGCAGTGAGACATTTCCCGATCTCTGCAGCCGCGCATCGGGACAACGCTGAACCTGCAGTTGCGGTAAAGCTACCGTGGTCCAGCAGGGAGCTCAATAACCGGGAGAACGTGATTAAATCAGGCTTAGCAATAATGAGCTGCACTGTGGAAGGAATGTCCAAAATGGCCCTCATGGTGCCTGGAGTGGCCACCTCAGTTGGCCTCTTTGGTGACAAAGCCCTGAACAGGTATAACCACAATGCAATAATGTGAATGGGCATTAAAGCTTCCCATCAGAGAAAAGGGGTCAGTGTCAGTCAAGCTGTAGTGCAACTACAAACACTCAGCTACAAGCGGAGACATTTATGGATTACAAGGATTACCCCTTGTTGACCAATATCTCATTTGCGACACACATTAATAAATAGCAAAAAAGTAACCGACAAGCAGTGTAGCTCACGTTACAAAGAAACAAAAAAAAGGACACGTGTCAGTTGACCCTTGCAATACGGAGGGGGGGCCTACTACAAGGGGAATTTTTCTCCAGGTTGGACGTTGGCTTTATAACTCTGTTTATTACATATTTTACAAAAACGTTGCGATTCCCTCAATTGCTACTGTAGTTTTATCACAAAATCGAGTGGCCATGGCTTACCAGAAGTCATTTTAGAAGAGATCACACTACTAATGAAAGAGCAGACACTCATTTGCTGCTGTGAAGGTATGGGGATGGCATTTGTCATGTGATGACTCCTGAACAGCCTCGCTGAGCTTATGTGGTACATGTTGGAAAGTCTGCATGTGGAATGGATGAGGTTTCACCAGCAAATCTGGATCACATTACACAGAGAAGCTCACAGCAAGACAAATAATAAAAGGGATTGCTGGAAGGTCTAAAACCGCTGCCTACTATTATTATTATTACCAAACCCCTTTCTTCTTTTAAGAGAAAATGTGCAAATCAGAATTGTGCAGAGTGTGGATTGACAGCTTCCTCTGAACTACACGGCTATGTTCCCAATAAGAATTGGGGGCAGGCCACAGCGCCACATCATTCTGGTCAAAAGCTGGCCAGAATGTGGCTCTCATGAGGTGAAGCAATTCTTCCTTTACCCTCTCCTTCAGAGGGAAAAACTGTCCAAGTGGTACTGGGACTTCAAGGACCGTATTTATCGGCATATAACACGCACCTTTTCCCCCCTGAAAACAGAGGGTAAACAGCGCCTGCGTGTTATACGCCGATAATATGTTTTACCAACAGGGGGTGCGCCCCGGGAGACACCCATTGGGGGGGATGTCAGGCCTGCTGCCCCACCTCTCCTGGCCCTGGGACAGCGCCGCCTGCATAGTCTAAAGTTAATTTTTTTTTTTTTTTAAATCACTTGCCAGCCACTACTACACCGCTCCTCCTGTGTCAGTGTCATTATAAAAACGAAGCTTGCAAATATCTCAATAGCTCCTTTTTTTCTGGCTGCTCTCCTCCTCCCTCACCTTTTCCAAGTGTAGCTTTAGATTGGAGGAAGCGAGCGATCACATGACCATCTATGCCACGTCAGAGGAGAGCAGTAACGTGACCAGGTCAGTGAGAAAAACTGCGCTATTGAGGTATATGGAAGCTTCATTTTACAATAGGAGTGACATAGGAGGAGCAGTGTGGAAGGGGCTGGTAGTGAATTTTTCCTAACTGTAGAGAATGCTGGCAGCGCTGTCCCAGGAGACTGGGGTTTCCTGGGAGTGCAGGGGCTGTGTACCGTGCAAGGAGAGGGGGCTGTATACCGGATGGGGGGCTGTGTACCGTGCAAGGAGAGGGGGCTGTATACCGGATGGGGGGCTGTGTACCGTGCAAGGAGAGGGGGCTGTATCCCGGATGGGGGGCTGTGTACCGTGCAAGGAGAGGGGGCTGTGTACCGGATGGGGGGCTGTGTACCGTGCAAGGAGAGGGGGCTGTGTACCGGATGGGGGGCTGTGTACCGTGCAAGGAGAGGGGGCTGTGTACCGTGCAAGGAGAGGGGGCTGTGTACCGGATGGGGGGCTGTGTACCGTGCAAGGAGAGGGGGCTGTGTACCGGATGGGGGGCTGTGTACCGTGCAAGGAGAGGGGGCTGTGTACCGGATGGGGGGCTGTGTACCGTGCAAGGAGAGGAGGCTGTGTACCGGATGGGGGGCTGTGTACCGTGCAAGGAGAGGGGGCTGTATACCAGATGGGGGGCTGTGTACCGTGCAAGGAGAGGGGGCTGTATACCGGATGGGGGGCTGTGTACCGTGCAAGGAGAGGGGGCTGTATACCGGATGGGGGGCTGTGTACCGTGCAAGGAGAGGGGGCTGCATACTGGATGGGGGGCTGTGTACCGTGCAAGGAGAGGGGGCTGTATACTGGATGGGGGGCTGTGTACCGTGCAAGGAGAGGGGGCTGTATACTGGATGGGGGGCTGTGTACCGTGCAAGGAGAGGGGGCTGTATACTGGATGGGGGGCTGTGTACCGTGCAAGGAGGGGGGGCTGTATACTGGATGGGGGGCTGTGTACCGTGCAAGGAGAGGGGGCTGTATACTGGATGGGGGGCTGTGTACCGTGCAAGGAGAGGGGGCTGCATACTGGGTGGGGGGCTGTGTACTGGATGGGGGGCTGTGTACTGTGCAAGGAGAGGGGGCTGTATACTGGATGGGGGGTTGTGTACTATGCAGGGAGAGGGGCTGTATACTGGATGGGGGGCTGAATACTGTGCAGGGACAGAGGGGCTGTAAACTGTACAGGGATAGGGGGGGGGCTGTGTACTGGATGGAGGGCCATGACATTTTCTTTTCCTTAAACTTCCCTCTTAAAATCGGGGTGCCTGTTATACTCCGATAAAGCACAAGAATACCGGTCCCAGATCCTGTCAGATATTATTTTTATATCTATATACATATTTAATATTCTGTTCCCAGACACTCCTGCCTCTTGAAGTACACCATTTTCCTGGTATATGGAGCTATATCTTGTACGCTCCTACACTGCATCCATGTATTATGCCGCCTCAGCTGCCGGGGTGAGGTTATGTTCTCGGCCAGCCCTGCGCCGTCGTCCCCGCACTGCAATCGCTGTTTGGGTTGGGGGTTGGTGAGTGTGGTTGGTTAACCTTTCTCTAGAGTATGGCTCAATACACACACACCATAGGAAGGTCTGTCGCATCGTCTCCTGATGAATGGGAATTACCCATGAAACGGGTCAAGCTCTACTTGATGTTACAGTTACACCCTATATGGACCGATTTTACTTTTTTTACCATTAGACGATATTGTTTACATAGCATTTGGTGGATCCACATACACCATGTGCCAGTACTGGGCATGTTGCCATTGGCACCTGCAGGCCATACTTATATATCTACCTTTTGGAACACTTGTTGTTATGCAAGTATCCTTTCATTCATCATGTTTAGGCCTTGTGCACACTATGTATGTGTGTGTATTATATATATATATATATATATATATATATATATATATATATATATATATATATATATATATATATATATATATATATATATATATATATGAAATTAACAATGATTTAATGTCCTTGGATTAATGTTATGTAATAAATATTTTATCCTGAAAATCACCTCCACTATTCAAGTGCTTCATTTAAATTCCCAATTTCCTTTTAGTCTATAGTCTGCTCACAGAATACAAGGTGCTCTGTTAAAAGACAAGAGGAGTGAAGAGCAGTGAAGAGGATGAAAACAAGGGTAAACAGGTATGTTAAGCTTATTACTTTGAACTTAATAAAAATCTTTTGACAAGTAAAAGAAGGGTAAACAGGATCCCTTCTCTGTACAAGAGTTTGCTTCTTCCCAGTGCCGAGGTATAGCATTGGCTGTACTTTTCATCATAAATAAAAGGATGTTTACTAGACATGTGCACACTGAAATATTTCGTTTTGGAATTTCGTTTTCGTCCGAAAAATGTATTATGTTACTCCCGTAATTCGTTTTTATTTATTTTGTTTTTCGTTAAAAATTGCATTCGTCCGAAAATCCAAATGAATTAAGGTCGAATCTGTCATTGAAGGGTAATGGTGTCTGTTGAAAGTTCAAAGAAGATTAGACGGAGCAGCTAAACTGTATGACTCTGTATAGTTTAGCTGCAATTCCACCCAATTCCAGCAGCAATCTTTCCTCTCTACGTCAAATCTTTCCTCTCTACGTCAAATCTTTCCTCTCTACGTCGAATCTTTCCTTTCTACGTCGAATGTTTTCTCTCTATGTGGAATAATCTTGGACTAATAGAGTTAAGGTTAGACACATTCGACCACAGGTTCAATGGACACAGATTGTTATTGTCAGCGTCGAATCTCCTATGTATATCAAACTTTTGTTACAACGAAAATAAAGCATTTGTTTATGTCGGATCTTTCGTTTTTCGGATTCTGCACTTTCGTTATCGTTTGTTAAAACGATAACGAAAATACCTGAAATTCGGATGAAAATGCATTCGGACGAAAACGAATGCACATAATGTCTAATGTTTACCCTACAAAGCAGTGATCTGGATGGAGAAAAAGCTTCATTATAGGGAAGTTCTTTGTACAAGGCATAAAAAGTTTTTTTTTTCCCTGGAGTTCCACTTTAACCATGCCCTAAAATGAATCAAATGCAACAGATTTATTATAGCACTGTCAATGCTGTGCATTTTAACATCTATTTCATAAACTTCTCCAAGCTATGCACATGAATATCCGGACCTGTGCAATCTTGCTTGATATATCTACAATTCTTAAGAAAGAAAACAAGCATCCAGCGCCTCTTACATTAGACTATATTACCATCCCCATTCCACAAAGGAACCTGGAAAGCAGAGAGCTTCAGACACCTGATCCCAAGACCTGGAATGGAAACAGTCACCTGATCCAACCACTAACCACTTCCCAATTCCCCCCCCCCCCCCCCCCCATCTGAGTGCTGTACTCTGCTCTACTGAGCAACGATACACGCTGGGAGGATTTTAGCAAACATTATGGTAGGGACAGATCTTTACCTGCTTCTGTTCTGAAAGATATTGATGCAGGCCTTGCAATGCCCTTTATGAAGCCTTCTAGTGCACCACCCACTGTAAAGCACTAAACAAGAGCACCAACTGTCTGCTTTGGACACTTTTGTAATAAAGTGTACCTCCCACCTGTACAAAGAGGTAGTCACACTTAACGCCTGTGTTACTGTATAGCCCCTTTCACATCTGAGCATTTTTTCGACACGCTTAGGGCAGCCCATTCACTTGAATGGGCTATCCTATTTGCAACAAACATGCACCTTTTAGGGTATTAAGCTCTGGGCATTTTGTGGAGCTTTAAACAATACGTTTTTGAGCATTTGTATGGGTGTTTTTGAGCATTCTTGCAGGAATCCAAGCCTTGAGTATTTTTTACCCAATTATTTTTAGCCAATGGAAAGCTAGTTACTTGGGGAGCGCCCCCATTGAAGTCTATCGAGCCTGAAAAACAGTTTGTAGCCAAACAAAACTTGTGTACTTTTTTTTCCACTACGCCCAAGTGTGAACAGACACAATTGAAAACCATGGGATTTTGGATGCTGAGAGTTCTGGAGTTTTTGAGTTCCAAAAATCCATCAGTGTGAATGGGGCCGAAGGAAGCAAGAAAGAGCAGCAAAAGCCAACAAAGCTCCTACTCCTTACAAAAACTAAGTATTAAAAACAGAATGTATCCCCCCCCCCCCCCCCCCCATCTAATAAAACACTTAATTTTCTATTGTTGTCAATGTCAATGGATGTATACATTTCTGGGTTCCTCGAATATGATCACCATCCAGTGATAGTCTCGTGGGCTCAGGCACACAGGCGCCACAATAGAGAATCCACCTGTGTGCTAGCCAAACAGGTACATTGAGCTATGTGCATGCACAGGTTAGTAGGAACGTTTCCTGCATACAGTGTACAGGCAAGATTTTTACGCAAATCTTGCTGCCAACAAGATCCTATGTTGGGCCCCAGTCACACCTAGGCATTTTTAGTGCTTTTTGCATTTTTCAGATTTGCACTACAGAACGTGTTACATAGGAAACCATGGTAAATGGACTGTAGTGCAAATCTGCAAAATGCAAAAAGTACAAAAAATGCATAGGTGTGAATCCAGCCTTAGGCCCCAGTCACACCTGCGTGTTCTGGGAACACACGAAAAACACATGTCGCATTTGAGGTGCTGTTAATTCTTAATGGCACCACAAATACGGCTAGGAAACATGCATTTTGTCATGCTGTAAAAACATATGAATCTCACCGAGCTTTTTTTGGCACGTTTGTTGTGCATAAGGCAGCCCATGCAAGTGCATAGGCTTCCCTATGCTGTCGCATGAAAAATACATGTTGGCACAATGCACAGGTGTGAACGGGGCCTAAAACTCGATGCCTCGTGTTGTCAGGGCCTTTACCTGTCCATTACTGCTCAATATATGAATACAAGAATACGAAGGACTTTCTGAACAAAGCAAATCCTTTAAGAACTCAGCAGCAGAATATTAAAAGCATTAAAAAGATGAACCACCATGGGCTTGCTTCAGACTTACTCTGTCTTTGTCATCAGCTACATCACAAAGAATGTCATCGATGTCCAGAATGCCGCCATCACCATGTTCTAAACGATGAACTTGAATCCAGTAGTTGGGGTCCTGTTAATGGAAAACAAAAGACAAAATTAGCACTACTATTTATGTGTATAGTGTGCATTATACAGAGGTTTACAGCAAATCACATACATGCAGTCTAATGTCACCCAAACATTCGCTAAATGCCAGGTTAAGAAAGAAGTGAAGAGAAGTAGACGTAAACCCTCCTAGTCCATCTAACACTCGCCTACCTTCAGGCTGACAGCGCTGCTGTCCAAAAGGTGCCCCCTGTACTTCTTTATCCAGGATGGGGGCGCTCTAATACAGGAGGTGTTACTTCCCAAATCACCAGGTGAAGACAGAGGGGAAAAAAGCCTAAATAAAAAACAAAAAACTAAGGCAGCCATCTCATCTAATGATTGTATAAAAGAGAAGCTGCGCTAGCTTCTCTTTTATATATGTTTTTGTGTATATCCCACAATAAGCTGCTGCTTTATCTAGATTTTCCATATTTTATTTACTATATTTTGTCCAAGCGCAGTTTTTTTCCCTTTTCATCTAATGATTGGTAAGCTGCAATATCTAAAATGTTTGGTTTTGCATTTAATTCTGCTTTAATGTTGTGTTGGTTCTTAAAGCAGCATTAACCCCCAAAACCAAAAATGTAATATACTGCAGATTACCAATCATTAGATGTGGTGACTGCATTCGTTTTCTTTAGGCTTTCTTCCCTTTGGGGGTCTGGCTGACCTTTGGACAGCAGCATTGTCAGTCTAGGGGATGGGAGTTTTAGATGTACTAGCAGATTTAAATACACTAACAAATCGAGTCCTGAAGAGCCATTCATGACTAAACATATGTCGGAGCGGAGGATCCGTCATTTCCAGGTCCCTTTTTAATACACCGCGCCAGGCTTTGCACCATCGGAGTGAGACGTGGAATGCACGCTACCCCCAGGGATCAGTTGACTCTCACACACTGTTTACACATAGTGTCAGGCCAGGCACCATCACATGTGAGTGTAATTGCTATTATTGCTGCTGTTTTTTACTCTACAAAATTACTACACTATGAGACTTTCATTTGTGTCTCCTGTGGAGTAATTTTTTTTACATTCTAGCTCCTTCCTTAGTGGCCATTGGAGTGAATTCATGCCATTAGTGGAACCAATTTGGGGTTCCCAAAGTGTTTTTTTACCTTCCTGTAAAAAGGGGTCAAACAGCTCAGGTAAGTGGCCATCTTCATACTGGGCACTCGTGGTGGAAGATCTAGAAGTTTTATCTCAGAACATTCCATTTTGGTGTTGGCATTTATTCACTTATAGACTTTATGCTTGCTTATTTTCTCATTAATGTGCACATTTGAGTTTGATGCAGTGTTTTTCTTTGCAACAGTTTTTTCATATGAACATGTATAGCGCCTTTTTATTTATGTTATAATTTCGCACTAACAAATCGAAGCTAAAAACTTCAGCGAAGACTTTATATGGCAGTTACAGTAATAGTTTTTTGGGGATAAGGCTGCATTCACAAATGATCACATGCGGAATCATCGTGAATTCAAATTGCTTCAAAAACACAGGACACATTTGCAATGCCATTACTTCTAATGGAAGTATATATACAGGGGAGAAGCTGCGCAGCTTCTCCCCTGTATATGTTCTTTGTGTATATCCCACATTAAGCTGCAGCTTTTTGTTTTTTTCTTATTTTTTGTTTAATTTAATGTAATTTATTTTCCAAACGCAGTTTTTTTCTTCCTTTACTTCTAATGGAAGCCCAATCGTGCTGCAATTGTTGTGCGGTAAATCGTGCTGCAATCGCAATGCGTGATGCTTTCGCCCAAAAGAAGCTTATGTTCCTTTTTGAGCGACAAGCGCCGTGCGTTGCATTTGCGCGACTCACTGTGATCATCTGTGAATGCAGCCTAAAGCTTTGTAAGCACCACTGTCATTGGTAAATGGTTTGTCGTAACCGATACATCTCAAGGACAGCATACTGGTCATATCACCAGCCAAAAAATAAAATGCAGTCACTACACATCCAATTGGTAATTGCAATATAATAAATGATTGCTTTTGGGTTTAAGTGCTGGTTCCCACTAATGTGGTAGTGAAAACACATCGCATAGCATTCCTATACAAATCACATGCAATTCTTTGCAGTGTGATTTGAGCCCATTAATTTTATGCTGGGATCGGATCGCATGAGTGTGGGAAATGTACAGGAATCTCTGGAAATCCTGCACTGCATCGGTGTAAACAGACCAATACTGCTTTTATTTAGAAGAGCCATGACCACCACCTTGAACTACAACTCCAGACACATGAACTCAAGGAGAACATATGGAGCACACAGGCTAAACTATTTATACAGAACCCAAAATATAAACCAAGAAGAGAAAACCTATCCCTAGCTTTCCAGGTTCTGGATCACAATCTTGTTTCCCTCCAAGTTCTACATAGAAAGACATTGGCTAACAAGACCAGACAGGCCAAGAATACAGGAACTGCCAGTGAACTCCTACAAAATGTACTGATCAGTTTCTCAGGAGGGCCCAGGGTGAATGCACTGAGGAGAACATGTTCATTTGGAGTTTAGAGAAGAAACCAACAGATCAGTCTGTCGTCATGTCATGGCTATGGGCAGCTTAAAGAGGAGCTCCAAGTTTCCAGTCACTTTAACCACTTTCAGACCGGACCAATTTGCAGCCAAAGGACCAGGCCCCTTTTTGCGATTCGGCACTGCGTCGCTTTAACTGACTATTGCGCGGTCGTGCGACGTGGCTCCCAAACAAAATTGACGTCCTTTTTTTCCCACAAATAGAGCTTTCTTTTGGTGGTATTTGATCACCCCTGCGGTTTTTATTTTTTGCGCTATAAACAAAAATAGAGCGACAATTTTGAAAAAAATGCATTATTTTTTACTTTTTGCTATAATAAATATCCCCAAAAAATATATAAAAAAACATTTTTTTTCCTCAGTTTAGGCCGATACGTATTCTTCTACATATTTTTGGTAAAAAAAAAAAAAAATCGCAATAAGCGATTATTGATCGGTTTGCGCAGAAGTTATAGCATTTTCAAGATAGGGGATAGTTTTGTTTTATAGCATTTTTATTAATAATTTTTTTTTTATTAGTAATGGCGGAGATCTGTGATTTTTTTTGTGACTGCGACATTATGGCGGACACATCGGACATTTTTGACACATTTTTGGGACCATTGTCATTTTTACAGCAATTAATGCTATTTAAATGCATTAATTCCTGTATAAATGACACTGGCAGTGAAGGGGTTAACCACAAGGGGGCAGTGTAAGGGTTAAGTATGCCTAGGGGTGTGTTTCTTACTGTGGGGGGGCGTGGCTGTCAGCTAGTGAATGCTGATCTCTGCTCCAATCACAGGGAGCAGAGATCGGCGTCACTAGTTGCTAGGCAGTTCAGCCTTCCCGTGAGACGATCGCGGGGGCCCCCGCGGCGATCGAGTCCGCTGGGACCGCGATCGGACTCACGGGGGTCCCGACCGTCGCGGGAGCGCGCCGCTCCCGGTGGCACAGACAGGCTAAAGGAGGGACTTATATATACGCCCTCCTGCTTGTACGTGCCATTCTGTCGACGTATATCGTCGTGCGCCGGTCGGCAAGTGGTTAATGACTTAGTTTGGGTCATTTTGCCCAATGGTGACATACAGGATTTACAGTAAGCAAACCAAAAAGATCAAACCCTTATATGTAGTTATGCTTCACCTATCCAGCCTTACCGACAGCTGCTACATAGTACAACCAGATCTTTTTATTTTATATTTATATGTAAAGTATCTCTTATCTTTTAATAAAAGGTACACTTTTTATTTAGTTTAGTTTATTTCTGGCAAGTACACATTTTAGTAATTACTGCAAAACATGTCGGAAAGTAATTTAACACGTTTTAACTTGCCAAATGTTTGCTTTTTTTTTTTTTTTTTAAATGTCATTTGTAGGTTTGAAGATTATTCATCAGGGTGGATAAAAAGGATATGATGATAAAAAAAAAAAAGTATTTTTTATTATTAAAAATCGTATTTTTTTTTTTTTTTATATATACAATTATTTTAGAGTAAAAATCTTAAGATAGTTTTCTATTTAAGATACATTAATAATTTAGTTTATTCAGCATGAAATGTTGCATGAGGCTGTATATTCTGCAATATTTACATTTTTTGTAAACTCATTCAATGAATCCAAGCTCTGCAAGCTGTGATAACATGCACTGAATGGATGCATTCACACAATTTCACACTAAACTACCAGTAAGAATGAGTCCTTAAAGAGCACCTGTCATTTCAGATCCATCGTGGCAGCGCCTGTTAGCGAGCATCCATGGGCCGCCACGTCCCTCACCTTGTTGTGTCACTGCCTCTTCACCAGCCGTCTCATTAAATTGAATGAGACTGTCGGTGAGTCAACAGCAGGTCAGAGGAGGAGCCACTGCGGGACAGAGATGACAGTTGCTCTTTAAAAATTATGATTTAAATCAAATCCACCCTGCTATATCAGATACTGCAATTAGCTTCACTGAAAAAAAGAAAAAAAAAAAAAAAAAAAAACTTAAAAAGGACAGTGTAGTGTTTTTATTCTGAGCAAACTGGTAGACTTGCTTCGGGATCAAGGCAACACATTGGCATCACTAAACACAAAGCACAGCCCGTTTCAATAAATATTGCTGGAATTTTGTACAGTAGCAACAAAAATGCTAAACCATTTGGGCCCCTTATACACGGGATGGGCTCCGCTGGAGTCCATCTGCTTATAGGGGAATCTGTCTGCTGATCACCGATTTTAAAAAAAATCTAATTTCTTTATAATTTCAGGCCAATATGTATTCTGCTACATGTTTTTGGTAAAGAAAAAAAAAATCACAAGTGTATAGCGGTTTGCACAAAAGTTATAGCATCTACAAACTATAGTATATATACCGGAGTAATTATTTTTATACTAGTAATGGCAGCAATAAGCGACTGATAGCATGACTGCGATATTGCGGCAGACAGTTGGACACTTGACGTTTTGTGAGAACCAGTGACACGAATACAGTGAATAGTGCTAAAAATATGCCCTTTGACTGTACTAATGGCTCTGTATGGGAAGGGGGTTAAACATCTAGGGCATTCAAAGGGTTACATTTGTGCCTAACCAGTGTTTTTGTGTTTACCATGTGCTGTTTTTACTAAGGAATGTGATGGATTTTCTTTCAAATCCACCACATCCCTGCTGACAGAACAGAACTCTGCCTTGTTTACATAGGCAGAACTCTGTTCTGTGTCTCTCCTCGCACATCAGCTGGTGCCGGTGGACATCCATTGGCTGGCACCCACTGATCAGCTTGTGTGGTGGCTAATCACACCACAGCCACGATGCCAGTGTACGCCCCCTACCTGATAGTACCGGATCACGTACTAGGTACATGATCCGGCACAGGAGAGCCTCTCTGCCACCGTAATCCTACGTGAGGCGGTTGTTAAGCTGGCCATCAATGGATCGCAATTCAGCAGGAACCAATCTATGGCCATTCCTGCTAGAGAGAAGTCTACCTAATAATCAGCTTCTCTCAAACTGAGGAATCTGAACGGTGTATGCAATAGTGCAGCAGGGAGGATTCCCCATTCACCTCAATTGTGCACTGGCTGATCAAAAAAAAAAAAAAAAAAAAAAAGAAGATCCATCTATGGCCAGCATTGACAGAGCATGCTGTGCTCCTATGATGATCATTGCAACACTTCTATTCCTGGGGAGAATTGTACCAGCTCTGTGATTCCTCCACTTCTGCATACCTGTTCTCTACTATGGAATAGTGAACATCCAGCTGTTAAAGTGGAGGTCCGCCAAGTTATTTTTTCTTTAAGTCAGCAGCTACAAATACTGCAGCTGCTGACTTTTAAAATAAATAATTACACTTGCCTGTCCAGCGAGCCCGCAATGTTGGCACCTGAAGCCGCTCTCTGCCTTGGCTCTTGGATGCTGCCGCCACCATCTTCGGTAAGGGAATCAGGAAGTGAGGCCTTGCGGCCTCACTTCCTGGTTCCCTACTGCACATGCACGACTCGCGCTGTCCAATGCCACTGGTCCCTGCTCTCTCCTGGGACCGAGTGCTTCCCAGAAGACAGCAGGGGGCGCCGGGCATGGTGTAGACTCCTGCAGATAATGCGGGGGTCTATACCCGTCTTAGACAGGTATCTGCTCCCCCCTGAAAGGTGCCAAATGTGACCCCGGAGGGGGCAAGGAAACCGGACAGCGGAGGTTCTGTTTTATTGTATACAACTTTTTTTTTCTTTTTTCTTTCAAGTCAGAACATCCCTATAGGGTCACATACTTTTCCTATCAAGTCTCTTGACTATTTAAACCATTTGTTCAATAAAGATGTAATGTAAAAAATAAAACTGCATGTGTTGTGCCTTTAGTTCTTTTTGTGGTTTGGATGAAGATCAAATCACATTTTAGGATTTTGTCACATAAATCCAGTCAATCCCAAAGGGTTCACAAACTTGGTCTTGCAGTTATCCACATAAAACAGCGTACAAACGATAGAAACAATTTGGTTTACATTAGTTAATACTGTATACAGTGGGATGATCAGACATGTACATACCATATTAAAAAAAAAAAAGACAAAGTACAAAAAAACTAAAAGTTTCCCTTTAAGTTGGCCAACTCTAACACCATAAAACATTCCACAAAGCCAACACGGGCCAACCTACCCAGAATGATCTAATAACACTCCAAGTAATGGAAGCACAGCACCGCATTCTATCTAAGCTTAGTGGAAAGTACACTCCTATACCAAAAACTTTTGTGGAAAATATGTACCTTTCTGATTACCAATCCCACAAAAATATTAAACTCACATCAAGGACAATCCTTTCTACAGATCCAAACCCTCCGCAAAATCCATGAATAATGAAGGAGAGACCACAGGACAGCTGATGTTGCTAAATAGTTTTCTTCAAACTACCAAAGATGAATGTCTTCACTTTACACGCTCAGCAGAAATCGGCCAGCTTCAAAACTCTAGCAACAAAGGACTTCATAATCATAAATATTAAGACGTTTGTGTTATACAAGACTAAATAATGTTGCTACCAAACATAATGGCCAACACCTCTCACATCTGGAAAAATTACTGATATGACCAGTTTGGATTTTACAAAAAGCAAATCGATCCAACTGCAGAACGTAAAAAAAGTTTTATCTTCACTTTTAAAATGTAACTCAATCTTCTGATTTATAAAAAAAAAAAAAAAAAATGTACATTAAGTAGCTTAAAGTGATACTAAAACACACACTGTTCATTTTACATTGTTCCTTCTATTTCTGTTTGTGGATGATGGCACAAATAATTTTACCGTATATACTCGAGTATAAGCCGAGTTTTTCAGCACATTTTTTTGTGCTGATAATGCCCTCCTCGGCTTATACTCGAGTCAAGCACTTTTCTGCAGCAGAGAATGACATTTTCCGAACCGACTTTGGGGCCCCGTATCTCGGGGCCACTTGGTGCTAGGAACCCCAAATTTTGTGTGCAAGCCCAGTGGACTAGCACTACAACATATCCAAAGCAGGGCTTTCTAGCACCAAGTGGCCCAGAGATACGGGGCCCCAAATTCGGTTCGGAAAATGTAATTCTCTGCTGCAGAAAAGTGCTTGAGATTTTCCGAACCGACTTTGGGGCCCCGTATCTCGGGCCACTTGGTGCTTGGAACCCCAGCTTTGGATATGTTGTAGTGCTAGTCCACTGGGTTTGCACAATAAATTTGGGGTTCCTAGCATCAAGTGTCCCTGAGATATGAGGCCCCAAAAATCGGTCAACTGTGTCCATCTGCAGCAATGTCATTTCGGGACCCTTTGGGTACAGAGACTCCAAATTTAGGCTGTAGCTAGGGGGCATCTAGGAACCCTTAACTACCGAGGTTGAAATTCGGGAGACCTATGGCTGCAAATGGGCATTGTTGACCCTCTTTTCCACTTAGTAGCTGCGCATTTCTCACCCTAGGCTTATACTCGAGTCAATACGTTTTCCTGGTTTTTGGGTGGTAAAATTAGGTGCCTCGGCTTATATTCGGGTCGGCTTATACTCGAGTATATAGGGTAATAATAAAAAAAAAAAATGTCCCAATTGATATAACACAGCTGTCACATAACCCAGATCTTCCCCAGTCTGTCTGCAGGGAAACATAAGCAGGAGGAGCTTCTAGTTCTCTGCTACTGGTCACATAATAAAAAAGCCTTTGGGATACAGAGCAAACAATATCATCAATAAACTGGCTCCATGCACACTAGCCTTTTTTATAAGCTAGGAAAAAAAAGCTAGAAAAAAAACGCCAGGTGAAAAATACTGATAATAGCATTTTTGGTTTTAGGACCTCGGGCAGAATTGTTGCGATTCTGCCCCCAATCTCAAATCGCACTACAATTGCTATACGCCTGTTCGGGCGCCATGCATTTTCAATTGCTTCTGAAACTAGGTGCAATTTTGCCACAATAAATCAGCAACCCCAATAAATCAGCAACAGACGAGCGGATTTTCCGTCGGAAAAATCTTGAATGGTTTATACGACGGAATTCTGCTCAAACTTGGCTTTCATACACACGGTCACACAAAAGTTCGCAGAAATTTAGACCGTCAAAGAACGCGAGTGACTTACAACACTACGACGAGCCGTGAAAATTAAGTTCAATGCTTCCGAGCATGCGTCAAATTGTTTCCGAGCATGCGTAGGAATTTTGCGCGTCGGAATTTCCGATCAAAAATGTTTCCGTCGGAAAAATTGAGAACATGCTCTCAATCTTTTGCTGGCAAAAATTCGGTCAGCAAAAGTCCGATGGAGCATTCACACGGTCGCAAATGTTCGCATTGGTCTTTTGCTGGCCGAATTAGAGTTTGTCGCCCAAAAAGGAGCAGGAGCCTCTTTTGGCCAACAAATTTCACGAGTTGGTTTGCCAATGCGAATTATCGTGGCAAAACTGCTCTGCATTTTAGATGACATTGCAAATGAATGGCGCCTGAACATACGTTTTGTGATTGCAGTGCAATTGAAGATCACGGGCAGAATCAGTGATTCTGCCAGAGATACCAAAATGCCAAATGTGAATGGAGCCCAACCCCACAAGTCATTCAACCACCATTCATTAGTACTGCTCTCACATCTGGAAGCAAAGCTTTGTTCCTCTAACAAGATAACTGCCTTAAAGGGTTACTAAACCCAGTAATATGAAAATAGTTAATCCACCTGCAGCTTATAAATCATAATTTTACATTAAAATATTGCCACTATATACCTTTTTGGCCGATCTGTATACCACGGTCAGTGATAAACTGCACAGATTTCTCCAGTGCAGAGAGTTCAGGTAGAAGGAGATTTCCACTTCAGCCTGAATACACGCCCACATGTGTGATATCAATATCATGTGACCTGGATATCTCTGAGAACAAGTAATTATTCTCTCCAGCATAAAATACAACTGAGCATGTGCAGGTCAGCTACTCTGCCTGTGTTAGCTGGCCTTCCCCAGATAGACAGTGCAGGGAGGGGAGGATCTGTGCATACAGGACAAAACATCCTTTTATACAATGCAGAGGATTAACCCCTTAAGTTCCACAGTAAGTATAAGAAGCCTACTATGCTGCAAATACAGACAGATTTTACAGTTGTGGGTTTAGTAACACTTTAGTACAGAGTGTGGAACAAGGCATGGCAAGTAATGAGAAAAGGATCAGTTGCAGAGACCACTGATAATACTGTGCCCTCTGCTTGCTTTAATTGAGCTTCCACAGGACAGGTCCTCTTTTAATAGGTCGATCGGTCTGCTACTGGCAAAAACTCAAGAGACTGTCATTTTATTTTCCCTCCTTGAATTACTCTTCTACAGCCAAGATAAAAAGCCTGTAATCACAACGTGTAGACAAGGAAATTCACCTAGATCAAAGCAGATTTACTACATCAAAACAGGGTTGTGCCTTTGTTCTGTAAATCCTCAGTTATGAGCATTATTCACCCAAAATACCACAAATTAGAAAGCGGGTTATTTTTTTTTTTCTTGGCAAAACCCATTTCACAGAAGAGGTCATGGGGATATTTTACATTGTCAGATTAAGCGAAAAATGTCACATGCTAAATTTTTAATAGTCTGATGTGTGTGAAAGTCACTGGATGGTGGGATATCACTACCATCTGTAAAGGGTAACTCCACTTTCGAAGGAAAAATACCGCAAATAAAAATAAAATATATAGCGTATACAATTAGGAAACAAATTATATGGTAATTGAACGGTATTAAAAATAACCTTTCCTTTTCAACATGCTGCACTGTAAATTTTGGTAAAATGCAATCTGGTCACCTAGGTGTACAGAACACCCCTAGGGATTGGCTCACTGATTTTCCCAGAAGTCTGTACTAAGATACAAAGATAAAAAAAAAAAATATCTGATTTTGGGCATCCCCTGCAACAAACATTTCAATTCTAGTGAGATGCTCCCTAGGGCAGGGCTCGACAAAACCCTGGCGGCCAGAAACTGCGTCCCGACACCTGAGCCCCAGCCAGCCTACCCACCGCCGGCACCAGGCCCCGAGCAACCCCCACTGCCTGACACCCCAGATGTGCAGCTGCGGGCACTTAGCAGCCGATCCAGTTTGAAAATCCCCCCCCACCCCCAAAAAACACAACCAACCACTCCCCCGCAGCAGAGCCAACTTTTTCCTTTTCCTCCCCCCACACCAGCACTTTCCGCCACCTCCTCCAGCAAACCCACTGTCGCTGGCCCCCCGGGACCAGCCAATCCACATACACAGTGGCCTGGCCCACCCATCCCCGTGCGCGGCACCAGAGACAAGCAGAAAGGTGAGCAGAGTCCAGCCCACACAGCATGCCACACAACACACCAAAAAACTTCAGCCCCCAACAACCTCAAGTGTCAAATCCCCACACCCAGAGAGCCTCAAAAGGGACACACAGCCTCCCAAACCACCCAGTGAAGACAGCCGCCTGACCCCCAAACAAATCAAATTAGGGCTGTTACTGATTAAAATTTTCGTGTTCGATTAATAGATTTTTTTTTAATCGACTAATTTCGATTAATTATAAACGCACATACAGAGCCAACTACTTTTAGCTGATCTCCTTGCATCTCTGCATTAGTCAGTGGTAAATGTGGTATACATTATATACAATCACCCGGCACTAGTTCGTTTCCACAATCCATGACTTAACTTCACAGGTCACACAAATACGTTTTAAATTCAAACTGTAGCACTGACGTAAGTAATAATTTTTTCCACAGTAGCGTGACAATCCCTCCACCTCCGGTCTAACTAATCACTCTCACCTTATGGCATGGACCCCTGTGCAAACAGGTGGACATGCAAGTGGGTATCAAAAGGGTTAACACGGACCATAAACTTCTCTCACGTCTCCTTAGATCTCAGCAAGGACGCCAGGTCATGGGTAGAAAGAAAAGATCTAAGTGCTCACCGTTTAAGTATAAGATTTCATTTTTGTGTTCAAACACAAACTACTCACATAAAGATGATAAAAACACAGCATGTAAAGCCGACAATCGTGTTAGTTCCATAGAGCAGCAGCAGGTGACGCCATGCGTAGCTCCTCCCGCACACGTGTTACCTTCAATCAGAACTTTGACGTCACCGGACTCCTCCCCCCTTCCCTTCATTAGCAGACGGAGAACCTTGGGGAACGGGGGAGGAGTCCGGTGGTGTCGATGTCCGTGACATCACCAGATCTCCGACGGAACTCCCTGAAGACCCGGAAGCCGGCGGAGAGGTGTGTACCGATCAAAAGAATTTTGATCGATCAAAAAAATTAAATTGATTAATCGAGGAATTAATCTTTAATGTCCACAGCCCTAAATCAAATATTTTTTTTTGTGGTCTTTGACAGCTCATGGTGCTGGTAAGCATGCAGGGGGCAGGCTCTTAAGACAGAAAGCTCTGCTGGCCATGAATGCATATGTGTGAGAATTAAAGCCCACCCTCTTTCCCAACACGCGTGTGGTATGTGAGCAGCAAGAGGTTTTCATACAGACACATTCCATGTATGAGAAAGTACAAGGCGCCTACATTAGGTGAGAAATTTGCAGAGGGGGTCCGCAGGTCATCATACTACCAACAAAAAGGAGTGTTGGCTGGCGCACTACAGTTACCCTTGACTGAAAAGCCAAGGCCCTAAACAAATATGCACTGCCCCTTGAATGCCATGTTTAAGTATAAATGCATTTTTCTTTTAAATGTTAAACACTACCTAACTGCTTGCAGCAAACAAAAACAGTAAAGTTTGCTGAAAACGTTTGAAGACATCCCAGTGCGCAAAATAAAGAGACAATTATAGGCTTATGTCTGTAAATAATGGGTAGTGACATGCCTAAATAACCAGCTAATGATTCACACCAGGAAATAGTAGCGCTACAACTGCCCTAGGACACGGCACACATGGGGCAGCCTATACCAATAATGGATTGCTTTGTGTACAAATATAAAAAACAAAAACTAAATATAATACGCAAAGCAGTTTGAGCTGGGAATTTGGCTTGAATGTAACATAATAATGTGGTTTATGATACCGTAATGGTGCCCACAAGCATCATCACAAAACACCCAATTCTGCCAGACTTGAGAACATTCCAAAGCACGCTGCCAACTGAGGGCCCGATAACGGTCAAATCACATATATATGTTTGACTACCCGCTAATGACTGTGGTCTGCCTTAAAGCATATTTCCAATATTGCAAATCCGTATACTTTATATTTACTACATGTTCTCATTTACATAGCACAACTTAAAGTGGTTCTAAAAGGTTTTACCTTAAAGCAGAGTTCCACCCATATAAAAGTCAGCAGCTACAGAAAGTGTAGCTGCTGACTTTTAATAAATCGGACACTCGCATGTCCCATGGTCGAGCGATGCGGGCGAATGAAGCCCCGCTCCTCTCCCCCTCCTCAACATTGTGACTGTGGGCTTCACAGCCAGGCACGCATTGTACATGCCACGCTGTGATTAGCCAGGCAATCTTCTGGGACCTGTGATGTGTCCCAGAAGATTGCATGGAGGGAGGGGGGAGAGGTGAACTTCCTTCCGGATCCGCAAAAACCCGGGAGGAAGTGGGAGCTGGATGCCCCTAAAAAGATGGTATCCGCTTCCCCCCCCCAAAAAATGACATGCCAAATGTGGCATCTCAGGGGGGTCACCGTCACTTAAAGCGGAAGTTCCATTTTTGGGTGGAACTCCACTTTAAAGGGGTTGTATAGAAAGAATGTTTATCTTAATGCATTCTACGCATCAAGATAAAAAGCCTTCTGTTTGCAGCAGCTGCCCTCAGCCCCCCTAATGAACCCATCTCTATCCAGCGATGCCTCGGCCATCCCGGGACTCTACCTCCTGATTGGCTGAAACACAGCAAAGTTAGTCAGCCAACGAGGCGAAAAGGAGGGTGGGGCCAGGTCGCAGCTCTGTGTCTGTGGCTGGACTCGGAAGCCCCCATAGCAAGCTGCCTCCTGTGGGGGCACTCACCAGGGAGGGGCCAGGAGCACCAAAGGAGGACCCGAGAAGAGGAGGATCGGGATGCTTTGTGCAAAGCCACTGCACAGAGCAGGTAAGTGTTATTTTTATAAAAAATAAAATAAAAATGTTATAACTTTAATGCATTATCTGCATTAACCACTTAACCGCCAAAAGTTTTTACCTTTTTCATCAGATGGCATTTTTTGCCATTCAGCACTGCTCTACTTTAACTAGCAATTGCACGGTCATTCAACATTGTATCCAAACAAAATTTATATAATTTTTCACAAAAATAGAGCTTTCTTTTCGTGGTATTTGATTACCAGTGGATTTATTATATAAAATTAAAAAAGACAGAGAATTTTGAAAAAATAAAAACAATATTTTCTACTTTCAGACATAAAACATATCCAATAAAATTAAACTTCTTAATAAATGTAGCTACATGTCTTTGGGGACGCTATACAGGGATGATCCGAATGATGAAACCCTTTACCCGCTCATAACACTTATAGGAATAGAGAGCCACGCACACCATATCATTTCTGATTAGGTGGTGAGGTTTTCAGACCTAAGACTATTGCGCTGTTTGTATTTTATTTTATGTGAGTGTTTTTATGATACCTTATTAAAAGTGTGTTTGAGAGAGATATAGATTCTCTCTCTCTCTCTCTCTCTCTCTCTCTCTCACATGATACCTGCCAGTCTCTGTATGTGTGCGCATATGAATGCGTAAAAGTTTATTTTAGTTTTGCACTTGCGTGCAAAAATATACCTTCTAATTTACAGGCAAAACGTTACACTAACTTAACTGTGTAATCACTAAAAATCCTTCAAAGCTTCCCTTTAAGCACTGCTCACCTATATACCATACACAAAGCTATCACCGTGTAGTGAAACACAATGGGGTGGAACAATATAGGATTATAGGAGGCAGCAAAGAGGTCATATGTACACTGAACATTCTTCAAGTAGGATAAGTCACATTGAGCAGGTGCTTTGTCCTGCTAGAATGTCATTTTAAAAAGGTATTTTTCTCCACTTACAAAAGATAATTCTTATGATTGATCCAAAAATCTGAGAGAATCTACTTTGTGTAAAATATTACAATAAAAAGCTTCTAAATTACTCTTTAAAACTTAATTCAATGAACCAAGTATCTCCCATAAGATAAAGGGGGCCATGGAAGGCCCAATAATTAGAAGGGATGCTCCTGATTTGCAGCATTAATGGACTGTTCACTCAACTCCTATGAGCCAATAACCAGAACCTCATCACACAAGCGTTGTTCTACCTTGATGTAAAAGCTCCATCTGAGCTAGTTTGATACTTTCCTCTACCGCTGGGTAGAGGAAAGGACTGACATACTGTACATCAGTGGTCTCCAAACTGTGGCCCAGGGGCCGGATGCGACCCTTTTCTTGCTTGTATCCGGCCCTTGGGATGCTATTTTATTCACTGACACCAATGAACGGCCCATTTCCTCCCAACACCAACGATGGGGCACATTTCCTACCAATGACATGAATGATGGGGCACAATTCCTACCAATGACACCAACAATGGGGCCCAGTGAAACCAATGATGGGGCACAATTTCTACCAATGAAAGCAATGATGGGAGACTGTATACTCCCACTGGCAATGGGAAATTTTGTACTCTCGATAAAGTCTGAAGGACAGTAAACCAGCCCTTTGTTTAGAAAGTTTGGAGACCCCTGCTGTACATGTACAGAACTGATGAGTCCTGGCGCCCAGGTAACCTGTTCAAGAATGGCAAATCATTTCCTCCAACATCATCCTCCTAGAGAATGTGTGTTTTATAGACACAAAGGCTAAATAGCATTTAAAATCACAGAGGAACAACAAAACACATACTCCGAACTTGGCATACAGAATGTTCATCGATATAAGCAGTGCAGAGCTAAGCACTCTTTGTACGGCTTCAACCGTGTTAAACACAAGCTGCATTATCTAGGTTTACTTTCAGTGAAGTTCTCCAATTAAACCACCCACCCCACTGAGCTCAGCCTGCCTGGTAAAATACTCACCTTCCTCCCCACGGAATGGAGACTTTGATATGTCCAGCATTAAAGTGGCTGTAAACCTCAGACATTAAATATGAACAAAGCATATCCCTCTAGAGAATATACGTGTCTCAATTAAGAGCACCAAGTGTCATTTTTGTCTGCTCCCTCATTCCTCTATCTGCAGGAGTCACTTCTATCAAGTTTTCCTGACACAGAGAAAAATGGTGACAGGGGAGGGACCTTAGCTCTATTCCTGTGTGGTGTGTGAAGGGGGTGTATCCCCCCCCCCCCCAATCAGCTCTCAGAGTTCTCCTCACTGAGCTCTGCAGAGTTTTTCAGCTCTCAACCCCTGTTTTCTACAAAGCTCAGACAAGCTTTATAACATTTTGGACTTTGAACAGCTGTAGAGAAGAAAAGAGTTCAGATAAACAGCTACAACATATGTAGGAGGATTTGTTTCATCTCTGTGTATCACCTGAGGCCATTTACATCAACGGGTATATGTAAGGGTTTACAACCACTTTGCACAAGAATTAAAAGTCAGGGAAAAAAAATAAGCGGCATCCAGTTTTATTTTTTTCAATCTTCAAAAGCAGACAATAAAAACAATGGGGTTACTATACTAAAGGCAAATGGGCTGTTCACTTTGCGAGGGAATGTATCCTAGAGTAAGGGAATGATGTGAAGCTCTGCTGCCTTTCATTATCCAATCACGATGAAGCAAAATCGTTGCTCCCCCCCCCCCCCTTTACACATGTATGGCTAACTTTTTACAAAGTGAAACTTCCCTTGCAAAAAAAGCAACCTATTTGCCTGTAGTAAATCATCCTCTGTGTGTTTGGTCCGATCCATCTACTACTTTACACTACCAACACATAACAGAACAGCGAGGAACCCACCCAACTGCACCTTGACCATCAACCTTCCTTTAAATCTCGGCCGGTTCAGCAGGGACCAGCCTAGATTCGAACCATGTATGGACAAGCTGAATGTACCGATCATCCGGGAAACAAACCAGTCTGTTGGATTTTAAGCTGCTAGCAGTAATCACTGTTCTACCAGCGTGGACGGCACCCAGTAGAACACAATGGCTTTGTGGGAGGGATTCCCCCATCAACACAGTCAGCCCGTAGTTGCTTGAAAGAAAAACACTCTACGGCCGGCTTAAGGGCAGGTGAATTCCGAGGAGAAAATGCTAGATAACTCATCTGCCCTTACTCAAGATGGCTACAGCTAGAAATGCTGGGTGGGCGTTTGAGTAATTTGTCAACAAAATAAAGCATGAAGACATGGATGGGCGATTTTGCTTTGAAAATTAATTAAATGTTGTCTATTTAGTCCCACTTTAAAAGTGGATGTAAACCCCATTCATGAAACTTGACCTGGGCACATATCTGCAGTGTTTTCTTATCCCTCGCCAAAGCCCTAAGTCCCATAGCTTTCTCCTGCTCTGTTCTTCTGTTATCAGCACGATAACACCTCTGACAAGTTGTCCTTCAACTGTGACAAAACCAGGCTGAAATTTGTGTCAGGGTGGGTGCTATAAATAGATTAGCAGAGAGTTGGTCTATTTACAGCACAGCAAGTCTCTGCCTATGTGGAGGAAGGGGGGGGGTGTGCCTTTCCTCCAATCAGCTTCTCACAGTGTATGGAAAGAATCCACACCCACAAATTAATCAAAAAGAAAATTCAAACAGGACGTGCAAGTTCTAAACAGTATATAAAGCTGAAGACAGCAGATATACATGTAAAACTTATGTAGGGAGATTTGTTTCATCTCTGTGCATCATCTGAGGCTGTTCACTTCGTATAGGAGAGGGTTTACAGCCCCTTTAAAGCTTTGGAAATAAAAACTAGAAGCCATGCACAGCTGCTCCAGTCTTGATAAATTCCCCAATATGTTTCTCTCTCAGGAAAGGTTTCCTTTAATTGTAGATCTCTGCAGAACATCCAGCAGCTGCAGGAGGGGAAAAAGGTAATCTCCAGATTTCCTGGTTAAAAACAAAACATTTCAGCATGCAGAAGGAATAGTTCGGTTTACACAGCCCATTATAAAATTGCAAAGAAAGGTGGGAAAATATTCATAAAACAAGAACGCAGGAACCAGATCCTGCACACTCTGCTGTTTTTCTGCTTGCTTGCTTCCGATTAATACCAACAAAATCAGGCAACGGTAATTGCCGTTGTGGTGAAGGGCTCTGAATGATAAGCTGTCTCAATGTTAGACCTCAAGCTCTGTGAAATATTCTGGAAAGCGGTAGACAGGCAGCTCTGCCAGCACTCTCTTTAACTAGGTGTGTGTAAATCAATGCTGCTGCACAGTGCACGTCCAAGGAGTACAACTCATTCCCCGTAGAGCTATTACATGGCTGCCATCCATATCACCAAGAATAAATCTTTTAATCTAGCCACATGTCATCTCCTTTTCTGAAGGCTAATTGACACGTCCCCTCTCAATCCTATTTGGTAAATCTTTTCTATCACTGTGGCACTTGCAGAGATTGGACAGATAAAGGTTTAATCCAAGAAGATGCACGGTACATTAGTTACAGTGGCAGTGAGATGAGATCAGGGCCCACAGCCAGAGAGCACAACTCTACATCCAAGACCCCAAAGCATCATAGCCTAGCACCTCTGTCCTAGCTAATAGAACATTTTCACTGTGGTTTTAGAGTGCTTGTTAAAAAAAAAAAAAAAAAAAAAAAAAAAAAGGATCTGATTGGTTGTGACAACACTTTAAAAATGGGTGCCTCATTAATAATTGGGAGTTGACTTTTTAGATGTAATTGTGGACATCTCCGTAAATGTATACGTTTACATGAATCAATTCCTGGCACAGCCACAAAAATACATTTTTCAAAATCTTGAAGCATTAGTCACTTGACTTTATGGATGTTGAGATGCCGTCATGAGTCTGCTGCAGACAGAAGGAAGCATTGCCTCTGTCTCCTCTTCCTCACTGATATTGTTAAGCCTCCTACACACGAACAGATTAAATCAGACAAATTGTCATCCGTTTTTTGTTGCATGCTCGTCTCATGTAGAAAGTTAAGAGGATACCGACATACAAAAATTCTCGTATGAAAGAATTCAACTTCAGAAGCGATGTCATGTGTTGAATTGTTTTGTATACATTTTTTAGTTTCTCAGCATGCGTAGTCTTGCTCTTACGATTTTTTTCGGACGAAAACTGTACTAATTAAAACGAAAATCGTACGTTGTGTTCAGGTACGATAAACATTTTGGAGCCTGCTCATACAGTTTTTGTTGTCTGAAAATTCCTAATCGGCTGTCGAATACACCATACCAACGATCTGAAAATCAGCAGATCGTTCAAACTAATGTAAAGTGGTGCTTCCCCCTAAAAAAATAAAAAAATATTTTTACATACCTCTAAATGCCTGTTGCTAGGGGGTCCCTCGTAGTCTGCCTTCTGCGTAGCCTCGGCTGGTGACATCACTTCCCCTCGGCGCAGAAAGGGCTCCCCAGTCATCTGGGACCTGTCATGTGTCCCAGATGACTGTGCGGCCAATCATGGGGCGCGGCGCCGCTCCCGCATGCGCAGTGGGTGCCCGGCTGTGAAGCCACAGCCGGGTGCCCACAGTTGCAATGCCGGCACCACCGAGCGGATCGGGGGGAGACTGGAGCTTCGACCCCCCCGCATCGCTGGACCCTGGAACAGGCAAGTGTCCGATTATTAAAAGTCAGCAGCTGCAGTATTTTTAGCTGCTGACTTTTAGATTTTTTTTTCTGAGAGATACACCTCTAACTTCTGATTTTAGTATCGTGTGTACGGACCTCAACTGTGTAGCCATTCACAAGTTGGGAGGCTGTAGCAGGAGCAAATTTGTGTCAGACATTTGTGAACACAGCCAAAATCTGCCAGGTACCAGAAATGACATGGCTGTTTACTCAGAGCTGCCATATCAGTCCAGGAAATACATGCTAATCTCTAGTCCCATCATGCCTCTGCTTCTGGGTGCCATGTTTGTGGCCGTCAGTCTTGCTATGCCTCATGGGACTTGTAGTTTTGCAACAGCTGGAGGTCCGCTAATTGCATATCCCTGCTCTAGATAATGCCTGAACAGGGATGGGAAGAAAATGAAAATGTAAGTACCGTCAGGAGAGCACTGGGATCTCTCAGAGAGGTACTAAATTATTTTAAGTGCTAAAGTTACACATTATGTAGTCATTTTTCATTTTTTTTATTTCACATGGAAAAATATATCCGATGTTAGGTCAACTATAACAAACTGTTAGGTCCCATGCACACTGGGAGTTGAGCACAAACGTATGAGGCTGCGGAGTTTAGGTGTGGGCGGAGTCTTTCAAACTCTGAGAGGCTGACAGCTGCTGCTAGACAAGGCTGGATGGTGCACCTAGCGGTAAGGCGGGATGCACCCAGGGACGAATGGCTGGAAGCAGACGGCTGTTGATTTTGCCAGAAATTTTGAGAGCTGATTACATCCTGTGCTCTCTGCTTGTGCAAAAGGGAGAAGAAGAAGTTATGGAGACGAGGAGGGGAGGAGGCACCTGTGTTCTTTGTAATCAGAAATTAAGTCATGTCAAAAACAAAATAAATATCCATGCAATTTAAAAAGTAACACGTATCAAAATAAATAAAAAAAATAAAATAAAAAAAAGGGGGGGGGGGGAAGAAAAACTGTTCCAAGTATGTATTCTGGTTAGAATTCCTGTTGGAGAATTCCTATACCAGGCAAACTGTCTGTTCCTGTTTAGGCAACTGAACGCCTTATTGGACTCCTGGTTTCTCTATATATCATGGGTTGAGAAGAATATTTTCTTTTAAAATGACGTACCTTCCAAAACAATTCTATTCCCTTTGCATCCTCCCAGTCTACATCTCCCCACATTTCCTCCGTATTCAACAAAGGAAACTCTTTACTGTCATATGGAGTAGTTCTAAACCTAGAGTTAATATTCATGTTTTCGCCCCAAAGATGGTCAGGGGGCTGGCGGTTCCCAACTTACTATTTTATGATCTAGCAGTTAATATTTATCCCGATCTCACATCTATTTTCTACGTGCAAAGTGTAAACCCTTATGGACCTACATAGATTGGTTACCCTATCCATCTTTCCTTGCTCCCTCTGCACTGTAGTCCCCGATAAATAATCCAGTCTTACCCTTCACACTAAAAACATTGGACCCTATTGTTACTTCCAGCCTCGTATCCCAGTTTCTACCCCTATAAAAGTGACTCCAGTGCCCATTATTTCTTTCAGGGGCGGAGAAGTTTCCCCGCTTCAGTTGGTGGTCTGAACATAACTTTGCGACAAACTCTCTTACTCATTCAGGCACCCTGCCATTTCATCAACTGCGAGCTGACCATGACACACCACCTAGGGAACATTTTCAGTATTTGCATATCATAAATTTTCTCCACACTTTGACACAGAACCACATTACATGTTGCTAAAGCCTGGAAGATCCCCATGTTGAGCTTTGAAGCAGTCAAGAATAGACTCTCAGATTATAACCAATGAGACTGGCAGATTCCCACCCCAAGTTTCTCCAGATTTGGCCACCATGGCTATCTTATTCACATGAACAAGGATTTAATCAATCATTCTCCCCCAACTAAAAAGGGACCCCCTAAGATTTTTCTACCCGTCTGATTTTCTCTTTTCCTTCTTTCATGCTTTAACCATATGTCCTCCATCTGTGGTCCTATAAACCCCTATATAAGACCTTCTCTTGTGGATCAAGATTACTGGCTGCACAGGTTAGTCTTACACACCTTCCTATTGCCTATTTCCTTATGTTTCAATACTGCTTTCTCTACATAACGCTTTGCAAGTTAAGTTGTTTGACACCATGTTTCCCTATCTATATCCTTCAAACCATGCAATGTCCACACTTGGCAAATTGTCTTTTTGTACACCCGATCTGGACTTCTCTGTTTGTATTTTCCAATTAACTCATTAAAGTGGGGTTCCACTGCCTGAGACGTTTTTTTTTTTTTTTTTTGTGTACA
Source organism: Lithobates sylvaticus (assembly GCA_028564925.1). Taxonomy (NCBI): domain Eukaryota; kingdom Metazoa; phylum Chordata; class Amphibia; order Anura; family Ranidae; genus Lithobates; species Lithobates sylvaticus. The sequence continues at coordinate 461,689,422 of CM053030.1, read as the reverse complement.
ATTCAAATCTCAATCAGGTATGAAATCACTACTCACCTCTTCCGTTTTTGGTGCTTTAATCGTTCATATTGCTTACAAAAATATGTAGTTTTAAAATCGCCATCCAGGGCTTTCATCTTGCCTGTGGGCATGTGAAACCCACAGGCATTCTCTTCCGGGATTCGCTGTCGTTGCTTTCCCATCATGCAACGGGACTTGTATCGCAAATCTCGCGCATGCGCAGTAGGACTCATATCGGAGCGACGTCCACATCTGGAAGTAACGCGATTCTAGCCCTCGGCGCTGCTCAAAGACTCCTGGGAAATGGTGACACACATCTCCCAGGAGCCTCTGCGAGCATTGCCGCAGAGGGAAGTGACATTTTTAGCCCGGGCTAGTGCAGAGGAAGATTTCGTGGGACCACATAGCAACAGGGAGAAATAGGTAAGTGAAATTATTTTTTTTATCCATTTTTTTTTTTATTATGAGATTGTATGCAGATCGAAATAAACTTATAATTATGGGTGGAACTCCACTTTAACCTCATTGCAAGGGAGGACTTTTTACTTTTCCAGAGGTTCTTTTGGAACCTTCCCTGCTACTTTAGAAAAATTATTATTTATCCACTCTTATAGTTGGCGCATAAATACTGGGATGGTACAGTACCAGCTTACTAGCCTTCGGCTAAAATGAATATGCACTAGTTCAGAAGTGCCATGCCCTTAGCCCCTGTATTGGGGTAAAATTTGAAGATCCAAAAGAACCACGGCACTTTAGGACACAGCATAACAGATAAGTAGGGGTGCAAATTATGACTAATGAATGCTGCAGATAGTTTTAAAAAGCTCAAATAGGTCCCCAGCCCCAATATTATAAAAATCCACAGTAGGATTATAATCTTCACCTTTAAAACGTAATGCTCACCAGCAGCGACACTCTAATATTAGGCCATATCTGTGCTGTAATTCAGCAGTTCCAAGTAAAAAGCTGTCCTAGGGCCATAAAAGAAATTTGCACAGCTCCACCCACCATCCTGAAATAAAGAATAAACCTTTTTATACATTGTGATGACATGTAAACACGTCTGTTTTAAAAAGGCTCTGCCAGGCTTTCCCGTTTTAAACAGAAGTGCTTGACAGTTAATTGTAGCAATAATAAACCGAAAACTAAAAAAGGTAATAAAAGTGCAGCTTACCAATCATTGGATGTGGAAGCTGCATTCATTTTCCTTTTTTTCCCTCTGTTTTCAAATGGTTGTCTGGCCAAGACAGCCCTCCCGTATTACAGTACCCCCACTCTGGATGAAGGAGCACAGGGGGGCATGTTTGGACAGCGGCATTGATTGTTAATCTTGGGGGGGGGTGCTAGATACGCTAGCAGATTTAAACACACTAAACAAATTGAAGCCAAATGCCAGCTAATACTTTATAAGCAGTTACAGCAAACTGTTTTTTTTTTTCCCTTTGGGATAAGGGTTTTACATAAATAAAAGCTGATCATTGTAAGCATCCTGCTAATGTTGAATGGGTTGTCTCATCTCTGTAACCAATACATTCTGCTGGAGAGCTTTTTTTTTTTTTTAAACTACTGACCTACTGGTTGGATTCACCAGGTGAAATCAAAGGAAAGAAAACCTAAAAGAGGAAAATGAATACAGCCATCACATCTAAGAATTTATAAGCTGCAAAATAATAAATATCTGATTTTGGGTTTAAAGTGATATTAAAGTCTTTTTTTGTTTAAAAATAATAAACATGTTATACAGTGATTTTGCATAGAGCAGCCCAGATCCTCTTCTCAGGACCCTCCCCGGCACTCCAGGCCTGAGTGCACCCACAGCAAGTAGCTTGTTCTGCGAGTCCATACAGATATGAAGCCATGGCTTGGCCTCGCCCCCTCTCTCCCTTCATTGCCTCACTGAATATGATTGGCAGCAGCGGGAGCCAGTAGCGCTCGCTGCGGTGTCTCAGCAAATCAGGAGGGAGAGCCCTGGGCAGCTGAGGTGCTCGCACAACAACGTTGGATCGAGATGGGGCTCAGGTAAGTATTAGGGGGGCTGCTGCACAATGAAGGTTTTTTATCTTAATGCATTCTATGCAAAGACCTTCTGCCTTTAGAACCCCTTTAATTCTTAAGTTAAAGTCTGTTAAAAGGGATTTTTTTTTACTTTGTTACCTCCTAAAGTAACCATTTGCCTAACCTTTGGCCCCTGTTCTTCATCCCTTTGACATACACGGTTGCCATTAATTGTTGATACTCATAGGACTAATACTATTCCCAGAGTCATTTCTACTTGGTCATGTTAATACCGGTCATGAAAGAAACTAACCTGAAAAATTCTAGTTGCCAGCTTGCTATTCTGAGTTTCTGGCTTATAAATTTTGAGCCAGTGACCTGAAAAAGTATGCAGATATTGATTTTTCACAGACATTTCAGATTTGCATACTTGTTCTGGATCATCGGCTCTAGGTTTTGAAAGCTGTCAGTCAGTATAACAGCCAGGCCTAATATCATTGACAGTTTAGGAAACGCCTCTATATTCTGTACACAAGCTCTGACCTCACCAATAATGCAATGGACAAGATTTCAGAAATAAAAAGACCATCAATGAGGCTGGATTTTCCTTATTAAATAAAACAAGGCAAAGAGCCAAGTCCAAAGTGTAGTACAAAAAGCAAAACAATAAGTACCCATCTATTATTCAAAAAATAAGTGAAAGAGGAGTTAAGTGCAAAGCATAGTAACCCAACAGAATTCATTTAACTGTCAAATGAATACGCATTTACAGTATAAATAAGCTTATAGGAGAATAGAACAAGTTCTTCTATTAGTAGAACCAAAATGGTAAATGCCGTCCAATATCTTGGGTACATTAGCTGCCTGGCTTGACCAATACTACTTTAGTATCCATCACTACTGCCATTAAACAGACATTATAAAAAGGACAGGAAGTTCCAATATCTAGATAGCTTTTTATTATCCATTTCCAGTACAAAAAAGAGGAACTGGAAAATTCCTGTCACCGAGAAAGAAATATTACACTATAGCAAGTTTTTATACTCAATGGACCTCATACATTCAAGTGTCTGAAAGAACTGTTTTGCAAATATTAATCAAATTATTTTTCCCTTTTTTCTACTTTGAATTTAACAAATCCCATTGATAATTTGACTGATGGGCTACATACGCACATACTTTAAAAACACAACATAAGAAAAGAATAGAGCAACAGTCTCTAAATAGCCCAGAGGAAGTTATGACCCATTGCTTCTCATACACCCAGCCATGCAATGAGAAAGTTCTGCATGCACGGCTCTGTCACTACAAGCTGAATGGAGCGGAAAGCTGTATGCAGAATGGCTGAGAGTGCCAGACATGGGAATGCAGCTTGTTCCAGTACATGGCAAAATAAAGGCAGTACTGGGCTGTTTGATGTCCAACCCAATGGTTTGATGGTTTGGCCCTGTATTAGAGAGTCTACATTGTAAGTGACCACTGAACACCAATGTTGGAACACCATTTCTCCCTATGACAAAGGGGTGCCCATTCCAACTGATGAAATTGGGGCAATTTTGCTCCCAGACTCCCATTGCAGAGTTTGGTTTTTCTTTAAAGGATAAGTTCAGCTCTGGGAACATGTTACATGTTCTACCTGTTTTTAGGGAGGAATATGCAACATGTTCCCAGGGCTGCAGCTGCTCCCTGTGACAGCAGTACAGGGAGAAGTCCCCCGTACTAGCTGTCACTTTTTGAAAACAAATTTATTCACAGAGCGGTGTGTGTGTGAATGAACTACAAGTCCCGAACATCCCAGCTGTCGGCTTGTAGTTCTCAATGACCTACCAAGGCGATGTGGAGTGCTGTAAAAGTTCATTGAGTCTTCCTGTCAGTATGTAACTGCCTGGCTGTACAATGTACGAGGCAGACAGCTCACACTGACAGTCTGCAGGTGACCTGCATGCAATTAGCAATCTGCTCTTCGCTGGTGCAATGCTTAACAGGCTCCTGTGAAAAAATGTGCACTGATGATTATTATTTTTTTTTTATCCTTTAAGCTGCCCATTACATAATGGTAGTTAGTACAACCACTGATGCCAGGCATGCATTATTCCCAATGATCACATAAAAAAGGGACCTTTTTTAGACCAGTTACCACTGATGTAGGGACATTTATTACCTCTACTGACCAGACATCCCAAGACATTTATTACTTCTACTGATCACTGACAGCAGGGCTTATTTATCTCCTACTGAACATGAATGCAAGAGCATAATTACTAACGCTGGTCACAGCCCAGCCACCAAAAATAAAAAGGCCCTCTCAGGATCCAGATGATTGCAATGGAGAGATAACCTTAGGAAAAGGCAACCAGTCTCTAGGCTGCATGCTGGATCCAATGACAGTCGGCAAATCTCGGAGAGTTTAAAAAAAATCTGCCGAAGGTATTTGTTTTATTACAGTTGCCAATAGGGTAAGAGGGGATAGGAAGAAGGATGAGAGAGGGGTAGGAATATGAGAGAGGGGTAGGAATATGAGAGAGGGGTAGGAATATGAGAGAGGGGTAGGAATATGCAAGAGGGGGTTGTGCTATGGCCAGAGATAGTTTACTTGCAGTTAATAACCAAAGCCAAAACTACTAACTATATTAAAAAAGGTAAGAGAAAAAATGTTCTGATCCAGAGAATTGATCTGACTGCCCATGAGGGTTCACAAAAGGAAATTCTGACCTTTTGTAAGGGAACACGGTCTGCGTCCAAGGCCAATCATCCCCAGCTGATTGCTGCATGAGCAATTACAAACGAACAGCCGCAAATAGCTGTGGGCACTGTCAGGCTCCTGTTGCTGTCAGTGTGACTTCCAGCCTGCAGCTAATGGCAGGGAACCCCAGTGAGTCTCCTGCAGTTACCACAAATTAACCCATAAGTGTGCATGGGGGTCTTACAGGTATCCCAGTTAGAACACCAAACCCCACCACCCCCACCCCCGAATTCAATGCTTACCATGACATTTAAAATTCCCAAATACTATCTATTCTGGTGAAATTGTTAACCAGGACGAGTAGAGACGGTAACTATCAGGAACCTAGAAATAAAACCCTGACAAAATTACTAACCATTCCTCATGCGATCCAAAAATGTAAAAAAGTTAGAGATAGCGTCTTTAAACCACAACAGTTTGTTGTTTACATCTCTAAAATGATACTACAATTCCTGCCATCATAAGTTTATCATCGATGACCAAAGCAAGGAATGCAGTACGACACAGCTATACAAAACAGAATAAAATACAAATTTACAATACAGAACAATGAAAAGGCCATATGAGATAGATAAGCAAAACACAACCCAACAGAAAGCAGGCAGGAAATTAACCATCTCAATAAATTATAATGATCAATTATGTAATCAAAAGACAGATCTAGAAACACAACTCATTACTATGGAATCAAAACAAGAAGACAACTTGTTAGGAGCAGTACCCGGGCTGCAAGACCTGTATAGTGCATTCCCAAAAGGAGCAATTTACATTCACATGACAAATTATTCAACTTGTCTTATCAGGAGATTATAATACATATATAAAAAATTTATATTTGGAAAAAAATTACTTAATGAATAAAAAAAAAAAAAAAAAAAAAAAAAAAACACAACTAACCAGTAAAGTTAGCCCAATTATTTTTGGATACAGGGGGTCCCCGACTTACAAACATCTGACTTACAAACGACTCCCACTTACAAAACGGAGGGAGACAACAGGACATGAGAGGAAATCTACCCCTAGAAAGGGAAATTCACTCCTGCAAGAGTTATTATGGGTAAAAAGGGGTCTCCACTGATGCTTTATCACCAGTCCATGCTTCCCTAACAACCCACAATTTTCAAAATCCAATTGTCATTGGGACAGAAGGTGAGGTGAAATCTTCTGAACAGGGGCACAGACAGCAAAACAAATGTTACAGGGGTGATAACCCTTCTCTATGTTATCTAAAAAACTTAAAAATAGATTTTTTGGCTGGAGCTACACTTAAAAAAAATGTACCTGTTCCGACTTACAGATTAAACTTAAGAACAACCCTACAGTCCCTATCTTCTTTGTAACCCGGGGACCCCCTGTAATGTGAAATATTTTATGTCGCGAGAATCGTGATCCTTTAATTCCAAGCAAAAAACTTGTGATTCTCATTTTGGCCAGAAACATGCAGCTCGAAGTCAAGTATATAAAAAAAATAAAAAAAAAAAAAATTAATAAAAAAATTGTAAAAAAAAAAAAAAAAAAAAAAGTTAACATTCTGACACAGTCCATGGCTCAGTGCCACCTATCAGTGCTGCATACTAGTGTTGCCAGCTTTTCCTTTGCTGCACTACATTACTCCACTCCAATCGTCATCTTTAAAGTGGTTGTAAAGGCAGAAGGTTTATCTTATTGCATTCTATTAAGATAAAAAAAACATTCTGTGTGCAGCAGACACCCCAGCACCCCCTAATACTTACCTGTGCCCCATCTTCCTCCAGCGATGTTCATGAGTGCCTCAGCCATCCAGGAGATCAAAGTCTGTCAGCCAATCAGGAGAGACATGGGCGGGGCCAAACCATGGCTCTGTGTCTGAATGGAAACACAGAGCTGCGGCTTGGCTCAGTGACCCCCATAGTAAGCTGCTTGCTGTGGGGGCACTCAACAGGAGGGAGGGGCCAGGAGCTCCGGAGAGGGACCAGAAGGGGAGGATCTGGGCTGCTATTTTATTTTATTTTTTATTTTTATTGAAAAATAAAAACAAGACTTTATTATCACTTTAAAACCGAAGAGGGAGGGGTGTTCTGTAGGCCAGTAGAGGAGAACTCGAGCAGGGCTGACAACACTGTATGGGATCTCAGTGCAGCAGAGGCAGTGTTGTTGGCTCACTACAGGAAGTTGGGAGCTGCGAGGGGTCTTGCACAAATCAGCAACAGGATAGAAGATGGAGACAGGTGCATGTACAGAGTTGTACTTAATATGGATTTTTATCCTTATTTTGACCAGACATGCACCTCAAAGACAAGTCAGCAATAGCAGTTTTCATATTCCCATTCTTAAAGGTTCTCTTGGAAGTACCAACATACTTCAGAAGCGATCCCCTACAACCAAGAAGTTCAAGGGCCTGCCTGATTGCATACAAATTAAAAGCGTTTAGGTTTGACCTATTATATTGTTGTGATAAATCTAAAGCAAAATTGTACAAAAACATTTTATAATGTATGGCCAGTCTTGGGCTCCTAGTCTGGCAAGTGAATTTGGATTAATATTGATTATGCTCCCTTCTGATTAAGTCCACTGGTGGCAGCAGTATAATCAGCAATATAATAGAGGCCAGTGTATTCCTGAGGTCACCTAAGGGTACCGGCTCTGCTTGTTAATCATACTTCGCTCACATCGCTCTGTTAGGTGACAGCCATTGTATGGCCATTTTTCAGGTGAATGAACTGAGTACACAAGAAATAGATCTTTCCAGTCAGTCTGTGGACAGTGGGTATTATTTGCTGAACTGGCCCATGACTATATGTACACATAGTCAAAGTGGTTCATTAATCTGAAAGGTAACATTACACAAAGGATGTAAGGTTATTTCACATACTTCCAACAATCAGCATTTATCACAGCAATGGACCAACAACATGCTTCATGACAAAGTCCATCTCATGGCTTACAGAGCTACAACAATACATCTGAACTATACATTTTACTCTAGCCATTATTAGCGACAATTATAAATCACAACTAGTTCTAGAAGACAAGAAAGGAAAGAAGAAGAAAAAAAAATAAAAAAAATAAAACACGTGTTACTTTTGATAGCTATTCTGCAAACTCATGATCTTTTTACTACTTTAAATTCAGAAACAGATATTCTATATCACTGAATATACAAATTTGATCATTTAAAAAATTCTAGTTAAAACCCCAGATCCATATCTGGGCAATGTGGCAAGACCCCCGTATGATACGGACATGGCCACATCTGGCCAAGTCACACATAACTGGCCAATAACTCTACAACCAAATATACCCCTCTTGGGGCCTACTTAAAAAAAAAAAAAAAAATAGTTAAAACTTCAATTTTTTATATGTTTAACTGCATTTTTTATGGTTTTCTGCAACAGTAATGATGCCAATTTTTTTGCAAATTCGTCCAGTGAAGCTGCTCGTCATATTAATATTGTTTAGGACAGGACAACTTTTGACAAACTGATGTGCTCTAGTTCTAGGGGGCCTCCCCTGCTTCCAGAGAGAAGATTCTGGAAAAGGGGCTAGGCCTGGAACGGGAGTGGCAGGCAGCTTATGTGGGAGCCCTGACCCAATTGGTATTGGCAGGGGGCAGGCCTCCTATATAAGATGAGGTGATATGCCACTGGGAGGAGTGGTCAGCTGGGTGAAGTGAGGAATGGAATGCTAGGCAGCAGCAGGAGGGCACCTCCATCTGGCCCAGGGAGAGCTGTGAGGGAACTACCGTATATACTCGAGTATAAGCCGAGACACCTAATTTTACCACAAAAAACTGGGAAAACATATTGACTCGAGTATAAGCCTAGGGTGAGAAATGCGCAGCTACTGCAAGTGTAAAAGAGGGTCAACAATGCCCATTTGCAGCCTTACTGTGCCCATTTGCAGCATTACTGTGCCCATTTGCAGCCTCACTGTGCCCATTTGCATGCCTTACTGTGCCCATTTGCAGCCATAGGTCCCCTTAACTTCAAACTAACTGGTAGTTAAGGGTTCCTAGATGCCCCCTATCTGCAGCCAAAATTTGGGGTCTCTGGGCCCAAAGGGTCCGGAAATGACATTGCTGCAGATGGACACAGTTGACCGACTTTGGGGCCCTGTATCTCGGGGCCACTTGGTGCTAGGAACCCCATATGGATATGTTGTAGTTCTAGTTCCACTGGATTTGCACACCAAATTTGGGGTTCCTAGCACCAAGTGGCCCCGAGATACAGGGCCCCAAAGTTGGGTCGGAAAAGGTCATTCTCTGCTGCAGAAAAGTGCTTGACTCGAGTATAAGCTGACGGGGGCACTTTTAGCACAAACAAAAATGTGCTAAAAAATACTCGAGTATATACGGTATGCCTCTATACAGTCATTGGCAATGTCTTTATCAGCACACGGTCGGTGGTAAAGAACTCCTGAAGCAGAGGGGCAGATGAAGCTGTCGGAGCGCATGGTCCGGTCAAGTTCCTCATCAAGGACTCAGGGGAGTGGAAGTTCGGTGAGTGTTACCACAGAGGAGGTTATCTTTTGTCATACTAATGTTCTATAGCAAGGGTCTCCAAATTTTCTAAGCAAAAGGGCAAGTTTACTGTCCTTTAGACTTTAGAGGGGCCGGATTGTGGCTAGTGAACGTAGAAAATACCCCAGTGTCGGTATAGAATACCTTAATTTTTTTTTTTCTTAAAAATTGAATTACATAGCACATGAGGTCAAAAGGAGGAGGAATAGTGTTCCATCATTGCATTAACGAGAGGCTATTGCCCTGTCGTTATGGTCAGTGGCAGAAATAGAGGGTTGATTTACTAAAAGCAAATAGGCTGTGCACTTTGCAAAGTGCAGTTGCACTCTGCAATTGCTCCAGAGCTTAGTAAATGAGGTAAAGCTCCACTTTGCAAAAATGACCTAATCATGTGGTCTGCATTGGACATACTGATGTTCTATAGCGGTGGTTTCCAAACTGTGGCCCACTGGTCGGATGCGGCACTTTTCTCGCACTTTGCTTGCACTTTGCTCGCCTTTATCTGGCCCTTGGGGCACCATTCCTCTCACTAATATGAGGCATTATTGCTCCTACTGACACAAACTGTGAGGCACAAGGCTTTCAACTGTGGGACACTATACCTTTCACTAACAATGTGGCATAATTTCATAATTTCTCCAGGCAACTCCAATGATGGGGCACTATTTAACCTTTTTTTGTCCGGGATGTTTTCTACTCTCACTGGTCATAGTTCAGCCCCTCTAAAGTCCAAAGAGAACAATGAACTGGAGATCCTTGTTCTAAAGGACAAGTCTGGCCACACTGCACATACTGAGGTTCTATAGAACCGAACAAATCAGCTTTTGATGATACCAGAAGCGTGAAACTTTTTAGATTCGGGCACCTGGATTTTGGGCCTCCAGTTTTTTAGCAAGCTTCTAAACACCTTGTAATCTTAGATTTCAATTACAGGTATGCTTTGAATTTGTAAGCAGTCTGTAGGTAGCTTTAGCCAGATATTAAAATGGTAAAAATAAACCTAGTAAAATAATGGTTCACCAAAACTCATACACAAAACTTTGCTTTAGAGGCACTTTATCTAAAGGCTTCATTAAATATTTTGCACTACATAATGAACATCCATAACTGGGTTTTCGAAAAGCCCAGGTCCAAGCTCACCTCTACCATTAACCAGTGCTTCCCCTTTTTTTTTGGTTTATTGTCATACATACAACTTTCCAGAGGTCTTCAAGCCAGTCTCATGCAGCACAGGATCTTCTTGAGAGGTTTACCAACGATGGACAGTCCTCAATGAGGGCTCAATGAAGTCATCACTATATCATCATTATAACTGAATGTAAACAGTAACTAGTGGGTAATCCCTGGTGGGTGTACGACGGTATGTTCTTAGTCTTCCAGGTTGAATGATACTGGGTGTCACTCCAGCCAAAAAACTAAGGGCATATAATACTGAAATTAGATCACTACAGGAGACAGCACAGGAAAGAAGGTGAGTGTCGCAGCCTGAGCATTTTTTTTTCCTATTCTAAACCCCTGCTGGGCATACCCTGTTTCCCCAAAAATAAGACCTAGCGTGATTGTCGGTGATGGCTGCAATATAAGCCCTACCCCCCAAATAAGCCCTAGTTAAAGTGCTTGTAGGTCTTGTCTTCAGGGTAGGGCTTATTTTCGGGGAAACAGGGTACAGCTTATTTGGGGGGTAGGGCTTATATTGCAGCCATCACCGACAATCACGCTAGGTCTTATTTTCGGGGAAACAGGGTATATATGTTCAGAATTAAGCTTTAAGGCCTGATTCACACTTATGCAGGATGCAGATTCATTGAAGTCTATGGAGCCAAAAACCAGAAAAAAACCCTGGCCCTTTCCATAAAATGCACAGATGTGAACTACATCCATAGGAAACCATGGTAAATGGACTGTTGTGTGTTTCTGCAAAACTGAAAACACGCTAAAAAATGTATAGGTGTGAATTAGGCCTAAAGGGTAACTCCACTTTTGTCGGGGGGGGGGGGGGGGGGGCAAAAATAATATTAGCATATACAATTGCTATCCAAATTATATTATAACTGAACATTAAAAAATACTACTATTGCTTTTCAAACTGCAATGCTGTAATTTTCTGTAAAATGCAAATCAATATGGGAACCTGAAGACGTGCTGTACACAGATGGAGTACAGAACGCCCCCCCCCCCCCCCCCCCCTGAAATGCCATTTCCTGCTTCTGTGATTGGCTCGCTGATTTTCCCAGAAGTCTGCACCAAGATACAAGTCAGATTTTGGGCATCCCCTGCAACAAAAATTTTTATTTAATAAAGGGATTCAGACCCTGCCACTTTCCTAGGGCCCTGCAAGTGCAAAAGCTGATCAAGAATTATAAAATTACTCCCATACTAATTCACTCTGCAAATGGACACAGCCAGCTATTTATTCAGAACAACAAGATAGATAGGAATCTGCACAAAGTTTGTTAAAATCTTTTCAATGTATACAGATCACCCAGGAGGGGAATGTTTTTTTCTCAAAAGTGGAGTTACACTTTAAATATAGGAAGCCGTCTTCACACCAAAAGGCCAGCTACATTTTTGATGAAGAAAAGGAAACCATTGCAGTGGCAAAGAAACATACCACACAGACATATTCATTTCGTATCTATTATGATCTGTTGTGGAGCAACCAGCAAAATATATCACAAGAATATGAGATGTTCAGCCATACATAAATCAACTTTACTGCTATGTAACACCGGCATATAGAACATGGAAACTTCATCAATTATGAATGTAGCAGCCAGCGATTAACAACTCATCTGAGCAGAACATACAGAACTGCCCAAAATGCAGCACACAGGGATCAGATTATCTATTGACAAAAATCCATTGGCAGTCCTTGATTATCCATTTTCTACAGTTCTCTGATTATTACTAAAAACACTATAAAAATAACAAAAAAGGGGCTTGACTGAAAAGTTGGATACGGTTTAACCATTTACACCTATGGAGACCAGAAAATAACCATTTCCTCAATGCATACTAAGAATTCCAACATATTTAAAAAATACATTTGATTGTTAATATAAATGCACACTAAAAAAAAAAAAAAAAAAGTAGTTGAAAAGTAGTAAAAAGGTAGAGAGAGAAAAAATAAATAAAAAATCTGAGCAATGTAGATAGACAACAAATCTGAATGCAGTTATCCAGCACCAGTTACCAGTTATATGGTAGAAGTTTTTTTACCTTAATACATTCTATGCATTAAGGTTAAAAAAAAAAAAAACAACTGGTCAGGGAGGCTGCCAAAAGGCCTACAGCAACATTAAAGGATCTGCAGGTATATCTGGCAAGTACTTTCTGTGTGATACATGTGACAACAATCTCCCGTATTCTTCATATTGTGGGCTATGGGGTAGAGTGGCAAGACAGAAGCCTTTTCTTAAAGCGGTTCTGCACACATTTCATTTAGTAAATCCCTTTGCCTTCCAAATCAGGCAAAGAGTACTAAATGAAATGTGTTTTTTTTTTTTTTTTTTACTTACCTTGTAATCGATGACTTCCGGTCTTCTGTCTCTGCGGGGGTGGGCGGGGCCTGTGCGGGGATCCTCGTCACACCGCACTGTCTCCTGGGATCTGGTGTCATTGATCCCAGGAGCCTGTGCGTCACATCTTCCGAAATCTCACGAGATTTCGGTCACATCTTACGAAATCTCGCGAGATGTCGGCATTGTGGGCCAGCAACCCGGAAGAAAGGGGCCTGTGTGGTTTCAGGTGCCTACACGGAAGATGGAAGCAGTCATGAACCGGTTTTCAAACTCCACATTGCGGACGAAAAACAGCAGCAGGAACAACAAGAACTCTAACAGGTGAGTAATAATTATGCAAAGCACATTACTACACATTACACAAAAAAAAAAAAAACTTCAAACACAGTGTTGAACCGCTTTAAGAAAAACATTGAAGCACGGCTACATTTTGCAAAAACACATCTGAAGTCTCCCAAAAGCATGTGGGAAAATGTGTTATGGTCTGATGAAACCAAAGTTTAACTTTTTGGCCATAATTCCAAGATATATTTGGCACAAAAACACATCACCAAAAGAACACCATACCCACCGTGAAGCATGGTGGTGGCAGCATCATGCTTTGGGGCTGTTATTCTTCAGCTGGACCAGGGACCAAGAGGAACTTCATCTTTCAGCATGACAACGACCCAAAACATACATCCAAATCAACAAAGGAATGGCGGCTCAGAGACTGTCCCAACTTTACTTACTACTTAGAGTTCACCTTACGCCCGCTAGACTTCACAGGATGGGGATACGACAGGATGATAAATGCCCTAGATGTGCAAGGGATCATGGGGATCTGATCCATCTATTATGGAGATGCCCCAAGCTTCATTTGTTCTGGACAGGAGTGGTGGCCACGATCAATGGAGCATACCGACTTAATATACCAATTGACCCTAAACCGTGTATACTCGGGATACTGGACGACATACCTATGACACCTAAGAACAGGCAGGCGGTCGCTAGGGCCTTGTTTCAGGCACGAAAAATGATTCTCCAGCATTGGAAGGCCTCGGAGCCCCCGGCGCTGGGAGAATGGATAAAACAAATGGAGGATACTATTAGAATGGAGAAATATGTCTTTCAACACAGGGGTTGCCCAGAGAAATATGATAGTCTATGGGCTCCCTGGTTGGACACACCAGGACTATCACCGATTGACTTGATATTGGACCGATTACTGTAGAAAGAATAGATGGGCCAGAGGGCCGCTTGGAAAATAATTACTGGATGTGTACGTGCTGGGACCGCTCAGAGATTATGGTAGAATGTATTTTGTACCAACAAATGTATGAGTATGGGAGTTGGGGGAATAACGAAGTTGAATTATTGGTGTGCCTTCCTGCAGAAATGACTGTACCCTTCGGATCTGTAACTATGAACCTGTCTGAGTTTGGTGCTGAAAAAATTGTACTTAATGTTCATTCTGTATTTCTTTGGTTTTGTATTTGTTCAATAAAAACATCTTTGATTTAAAAAACAAAGGAATGGCTTCATCAGAAGATTAAAAATTTGAAATGACCCAGCCAGAGCCCAGACCTAAATCCGATTGAAAATCTGTGGGGTGATATGAAGAGGGCTGTGCACAGGAGATGCCCTTACAATCTTACAGATTTGGAGTGATTTGGAGTGTTTTTGCAAAGAAGAGTGGGCAAATATTGCCAAGTCAAGATGTGCCATGCTGATACTCTTACTCAAAAGATTGAGCGCTGTAATAAAATCAAAAGGTGCTTCAACAAATTATTCGTTTAAGGGTGTGCACATTTATGCAACCATATTATTTTAGTTTTTTAGTTTTACCTCCACCTAAAAGATTTCAGTTTGTTTTGAGTTGTATAGGTCACATTAAAAAAGGGGGGAAGTTCTGAAATGATTTAGCTTTGTCTCATTTTTTTACATCACAGAAACCTGACATCTTAACAGGGTTGTGTAGACTTTTTATATCCACTGTAAGTGATAAGTCACATGACGGAGCGTAGGTTTTTTGTCTTTTAATTCATGGTAAATTTCAAGCGGTGTTCTCACAAAAAAAAATAAAAAAAAAGAAGAAAAAAGAAAAAAATTTAATAAAAAAATAAAAAAAAAGTCAGCAGCTACAAATACTGCAGCTGCTGACTTTTAATAAATCGGACACTTAAACTATCCCAGGGTGCTGCAATGCGGGGGATCGAAGCTCCGCTCATCTCCCCCTCCGCTCGCCGGCATTTTAACTGGGCACTCACTGCGCATGCGCGAGCCACGCCACGCGCCGTGACTAGCCGTGCAATCATCTGGGACCTGTCACGTGTCCCAGATGGTGACAGAGGGAGGCGATCTCCCTTCCTGCGCTGAGGGAACTGATGGGAGGCAGATTTCGAGGGACCAGATAGCAACATGGAAAAAAAGGTAAGTAAAAATAAATAAATAAATAAATAAAATAAATTCCAAAATTTTGGATTTCTTTTTTTCAAGTACATTAATGACATTTTGTTTTTTTGGGTGGAACACCACTTTAAAAACAAATGCCGACACGTGTCCTACTGATTCATGTGGAGTGAATTCTGATGACAGGGCCACTTTAAATCTGATCGTTCTAGATTACTGCATTTAAGCTTGCTCTTTAGCGCCGACTTATTGAACAAGCCGATTGGTTTATAAAGTGTCTTAATATGTATTGCCATTCACACCTATCCTAAGATTAGTTCCTGATGTCACAACAGGATTCCCAGCCCTGAAATCTTGTCACTCTAAGTGGCTTCATTTTAGTCATGTGGGAAAAGGTGTGCTTCTGTTTTCTTGTATTACTCAGCATCAATAGAACAATGAGATCATTTAAAGAATAAACTGTCTCATGTTACCTTTCTGAAACAAAGGGAACCTGTCACCAGAACATACACAGCAAACTGCCAATAACAGACTATAGATTACACCACAAGATGCCAATACATCTGCATTATGAATACTTTTCTCTAAGTGCCTTGGATTCAATTTTCTACTTCACTTAAAAAGGTGTATAATCCATGATCAACATATCTCAACACACAAAACTGCACACACAAACTATAAACAGTATTCAAAGCATAAGGGACATTTACACGTTTAGAAAATCTCATGCTATGGAATGGCTATGATCACTAGATCCGTATAAGCAGGCCTGGACTTACTATTGGGCTTGACTGGGCTCAAGCCCATGGGGCCCCCATCCATTAGGGGGCCCGGCAGGCCCTGCGGAGATACATAGCCAACAGGGCCGGACTGGCCTACTGGGATACCGGGATATTTCCCGGTAGCTGCCTGCCCGGGGCCGCTTTGGGCCAAGCTGTAGCTGTGGCTGCAGCGCTTCGCTCCCTCCTCCTCCACTATTCGTCATACAGTCTGCAGGCATCTCCCGCTGTGTGCCTCTGAGCTGAGTGTAAAAAACTTTGGCCGCGCTGTGACAAAAGTCCCGCCCTTCTCCTAGATCAGCTCGTGGGATAGATGCAGTGTTCCGTCTATCACACGAGCTGATCTAGGAGGAGGGCGAGATTTTTGTCACAGCGCGGACAAAGTTTTTCACACTCAGCTCGGAGACACACAGCGGGAGATGCCTGCAGACTGTGTAATCCAGGCACAGGCACTGACTAGACTGCATTATGGGCATGGCGAGGCTGCGATTATAGGCACGGCGAGACAGCATTATAGGCACAGCGAGGCTGCGATTATGGGCAAATGACAAGGCTGCAAATGACACTGACAAGGCTGCAGATGGATGGGCAAGGTTGCAGATGGACACTGATAAGGCTGCATTGATGGGCATTTAAATGTAAGTTTTTTTTCTTTAAACTTCCCTCCTAAACTTGGGGTGAATGTTATACGCCGGCCCGTGTTATACGCCGGTAAATACGGTAATGTATAGAAGGTAGGGCCCGAAAGTGACTCAAGCCCAGGGGCCCCCACCACCCTAAGTCCTGCCCTGCATAAAAGTCTATGGGCTCATTCACACGCCCTCATAGGCCCAAACAGAGCAGTGCGTTTGTCCCTACCAAGCATCCGAGAGGTGAGCACAGGCACCCAGTTTTTGTCAATGGAGATGGAAAGGGGGTACGGACTCACCCACAGCTGATTTTGGCAGCTATACATGGATCATACACATTATATAAAGATCAGCTACTTGCACTCCAAATTCAGCTCTGAGGAAGAAGGGACACCCCTCGAAATGCGTCAGCTCTTTTGGACGCTAAAATTCCACAATTGGCACTTGCAAGCAGAACATGCTGGCTGGAGCCCTTGGGGGATTGTATTTTGCTTGATGTATGCATTTGTTTGTGAGTATAATGTATACATTTTTTGCAAAGGTAATGCGCTAGGCTGGTGCGCCCTCTGTTCCTTTTTTTATAAATAGATAGATATCTATCTATCTATCTAGATGCGTACACATGGTCTGGATTATGGTCCATGCATATATATATATATATATATATATATATATATATATATATATATATATATATATATATATATATATATATATATATACATACATACATACATACACATATATATATATATATACATATATATACATATATATATATATATATATATATATATATATATATATATATATATATATATATATATATATACATACATACATATACATAATGGGTGCATGGACCATAATCCAGACCATGTGCACCCATCCTGTGTACGCATCGAAATCAGACCGCAGGCAAGTACGTAAGCCCTATAGCAGTGATGGCGAACCTTGGCACCCCAGATATTTTGGAACTACATTTCCCATGATGCTCATACACTCTGCAGTGTAGTTGAGCATCATGGTAAATGTAGTTCAAAAACATCTGGGGTGCCAAGGTTCGCCACCACTGCCCTATAGGTATCTGTTGCAAAATTATTGACTTGATCACTAGATGAAGATAGAGGAAAGCGTAAAAAAATTAAACGAATGCAGCCATCACATCAAAAAATTGGTAAACTGCAATTTAATAAAAGGTTTATGCCAGTTTAATAAATAAAATAATGCCATTACAATGAGACCACCAAAATGCATCAAACATACAGATGCACAGATGGACCGAAACTACTCATTCACAATGTTCTAATATTACATTGACATTGAATGTATAATATTTATCACTTTCAGGCAGTGGAATTCCCCTTTGTTTCTGCCCCGACTGACCTTCACAGGTCATTTACATTTCTAAAATAGGATAACTTTGTTCTTTTCTATCAAGCATGCACACAGTTTATTTATGCAGAAAAACAAAAAAGTACGGCTTTCTTATCTGCAAAAAAAGCACACAAAGCCTAGTTTCCATTAACTTTTAGGGTAAAAGTCCATTCTTTATCTCAGTCTGGCGCCCCCTGGGTCACAAAATAGTGCCCTTTCCCACAACCACCACCATACCCCTTCAACTCAGCGCCATCTCAAAACTTGTAAAACAGGTGTCCAGGAAAAAACCTAAAAACACACAGCTGAACTACTGTACATACATAAGTTTATTTATATTATCTGCCAAAGCATGTTTAATTTTGTGCAATCTTGTGATTTAGGCCCCTTTCACACGGACGCAGTCAGTTTAGGCACGTCAAAAACGTATCAGTTCTTATCCGTTGTCTCATCCGTTTTCATCCGTCATGTTAATGTCCGTTTTCATCCGTTTTTTTGTCCGCTTACATCCGTAAATGCACACGTTTACGTCAGTTTTTTATCCGTTTTGTTCCGTTTATATGTGTGCCTGTGCCTTTAAGAGGTTGAGTTCACAGATAAACACAAAACGGATCAACGTCAGTTAATATCCGTTTTGACGGATCTGAACGTAGCCTTGTACGTTTAAAAAAATGGATAAAAACGGAAGCGGAGGTTAACTGATAGGAAAACCCCTATAATGAAAAAGGAACAAAAACATTCTTTTATAGTGTGTACTAGGCTCAAACCAAAGCACCAGGTGCGATTTCTTTCATTCCTCTGCCATCTGCATGGGTGACTTCTGACAGTCTTTGCTAACATGAAGCAATCCTAGAAGATGGCCCTGCCTCTTCCCCGCCCCAGAACACAGCAGGTGATTGACAGCCTCTCCCTTCACTCAGGTCTCAGATTACACTGAGCTCCCTGTTGTGCAGTGCGTGACATCAGATCCCCGCCTCCTGCCTTTTGAAGCTGAGGAAAGCTGTGTAAATTCTGTACTTTGAACAGATAAAGAAAAGAGGGCTGCAGGTATATGGAAGGGATTACAACCACTTTAAAGAATATGTAAGTCCAACATTTCATATTCCTGATATACGTCTGCTGTACAATGTACTTGTGTGCTGCTGTTTTTCCCTCTTCAGCTCTCTGAGCCCTTTATGCAGCTGTTTTTTTACCCTGCAGCAAGTGTGAAGAACGGCAAGTAAATACTGCTGGGAGCCTGGTTAGGTTTATCATTATTATACACAATTTATACAATGCCAACAGTTTACGCAGCGCTTTACAATGTATAGGGGGACAACACAATTATAGTACAGAGCTTACATTCTAAAGGGACAGGGTGGTGGTACAAAAGGTAATAGCTGCAGAGAATGA
Organism: Lithobates sylvaticus; assembly: GCA_028564925.1. NCBI lineage: Eukaryota > Metazoa > Chordata > Amphibia > Anura > Ranidae > Lithobates > Lithobates sylvaticus. The sequence goes on along the minus strand of CM053030.1, from coordinate 461,670,097 downwards.
TTTGATGGGGGGTTAGGTGACCCTTTTCCTTTAGGCCCCTTTCACACTGGGGCGGTGCAGGTGTATATTTAGCGCTGCTTAACCGTCTTGGCAGCGGTATTCGGGAGTTAAAACCGCCCCTCTAGCGGCCGAAACCCTCCGCAAATCGACATTTTTCCGGCGGTATACCGCTATATACCAATATACTGCTTTGCCGGCGGTATAGCCATGCTGCCCCATTGATTTCAATGGGTAGGAGCGGTTTAGGAGCGGTGAATACACCGCTCCTTAACCGCTCCAAAGATGCTGCTAGCAGGACTTTACCATTCTGCTGGCGCACCGCTCCAGTGTGAAAGCCCTCCGGCTTTCACACTGGAGCGAAAGGACCCGCTTTGTTCAGGCGCTATTTTTAACGCTGTAACACCTGAAAAACGCTTCAGTGTGGAAGGGGCCTTACCCCGAGTAGAGAAAGGAAGAGCAATTTAAAAAAAGGCATGCTGCCAACTAGCAGTAGTACTTATCCTACACTGAACCTTTTTTTAACCCCTTGCTTACAAATAAATTCTAGTAAATAAAAAAAAAATATTTGTAACCTAAACGCACCCAAAATGTTAACCTGAACTCCCTTCCCTGGGAAGGCAGCTGTCAAAAACTTGAATTACGTTATTTATATATTGTTTACACTGACTAAAGTATGAGGTGCAACAGCAAAGCATGTCATTGCACGATCGTGACACACCTCAGAGACTGGAGACAAAAGATGCTTTCAAGTAGGCAGAATAGACAGTATGTGTTCCCCCACACAGTAATCCGTAATACCAGCACATTTTATAGCCTGGATTGAAAAGGCGACACTGCCCAGTGATCGAGTATGGAGCCCAGAAATAGATTTATCTACATGCACAGCTGTGATGCAGTTACACGGGTCTTACCATAAAAGATGAATGACTTTCCTATCTAGCCGTGGCTTTTACTTTCTACACCAGTGATTAGGACACTTTAGAGGACAGCGAGTACCATGCAAGCCTTCACTCTCCGGTGAGATGTACACGTAATCAACCGTCACGGAGAGGTTGCTTTGTTTGCATGATATTCCCCACCTTACACCTCTCCGCTGATTCTATCAGGAAGGCTAAACTGGGTCATACTTGACTACAGAGCACACGCTAGCTACAGATGTAAAATATTTATTAAGAGCACTACGCAGATGTGACTATATAACCAGGAATATGGAAATGATTGAAACCGTGCCAAATGATCAGTCCTAGGCCTGCCAGAGTCGCTCTACCCACCTACATTGAAAAAGTAAGCTGAAGTTGGGCTAACAAAACTTTTATTGGGCAAGTTTGGATTGGAAGTTTAAAAAGAGGCAATGGATTCCCAAGTGATGAGACGAGAACAAAATGTAGCTTTTTGGCCACAACCATTAAGGCTACATTTGGAGAGCAGTCAACAAGGCCTATAATGAAAGGTACACCATTCCTACTGTGAAACACGGAGGTGGATCGCTGATGTTTTGGGGGTATGTGAGCTACAAAAAGGCACAAAGAAATGTGGTCAAAAGTGTTGGCAAGATGAATGCAGTATGTTATCAAAAAATACTGGAGGAACATTTGCATTCATCAGCCAGGAAGCTGTGCATGGGACATACTTGGACTTTCCAACATGAGAATGATCCCAAACACGAGGCCAAGTTGACCTGTCATTGGCTACAGCAGAATAAAGTGAAGGTTCTGGAGTGGCCACCTCAGTCTCCTGACCTCAATATCATTGAGCCACTCTGGGGAGATCTCAAAACCTGCAATTCATGCAAAACAGCCCAAGAATTACCAGGAACTGGAGGCTTTTTGCCAAGAGGAATGGGGGCAGCTTTACCACCTGAGAAGATAAAGAGCCTCATCCACAAATACCACAAAAGACTTTAAGCTGTTATTGATGTTAAAGGGGGCAATACACGGTATTAAGAACTGGGGTATGTAAACTTTTAATCAGGGTCATTTGGGTAGTTTGTTGTGTTTATGATTTAAAAAAAAAAAAAAAAAAGAGCAAACACGGTTGATTAATAATAAATGGCTTCAGTCAAACTAACCATGAGTGAAGGAAAAGTTTGTGTGTTATTCATATTCTCTGAAAAATGGCCAAGAAATCAAATTCTGCCAGGGTATGTAAACTTATGAGCACAACTGTATTCATTATCACAAGATTTTGCTTTTCAATGTAACCTAGAGAATTTATTTTCCATCAGTACGAGTAGATGACTGACGCATCGTGAGAGAGGAACAGTAAAGCACAATCATAGCTCAGCACTTTACCATAATCATTTTGAAATTTGGCTGGTTCAGCAGGGACCGACTGATTTTCGTTCCATGTATGGCCACTGTGGCTGAACAGAAGTCGATCTACCAATCGATTACTGTTCAAGGGCCCTGTCGGTATTCATGCTCGATCAGAGCTGCAGGCAATATAGACTGCAGTGCTAATCTGTGTAATCTGATTACGCGGTAATCTCCCCACTGTCAGAATACAAGAACACAGCGAGGAGGATTCCCCATATTTCACAACAAATGTGTGGATGGGGGAAATCGGGTCAGTTTTTTTTATTTATTTATTTCCTCAACTCGCTCCTTGAATGAAGGAAAAAAAAAAAAAAAGTAAAGGGTCCTTTCACACAGGTAGTCCGCCCGGCAGACTCAGCTTTGCTCAGCGGGGGGTCGCTCCGTTGATCCCCACTGAGCAGGCGGATGACAGGTCTGTCTCTGCTCACTGTGAAGAGACAGAGTCCGCGAGAGTCCCGCTCTCCACTACGGGCAGAGCACCTGTCCTATCCCATCCAATCCACCAGACAAATGGAAAATACGGTCACCATCCGTCTGGATATCACATCAGGATCGGATAACGGCGGATGTCAGCGGACATGTCACCACTGTCACCCACTACGGAGCTGATCGGAAAGCCTGTGTGAAAGAGGCCTTAGCCATGAATGATCAGTTTGTTTTTTTACAAATAAAAAATAAAAAAAGTAACTGCAGTAAGAAAGTGATTTTCTTTCTGTATATATAAAATTATATTTAAAGTAGAATACTAAAACTAATAAGATTATTAAAGTGGTTGTAAGCACCTACATATACTAGTGAATTGACAAAACAAATCCTCCTACGTAAGTTATACCTGTTTATCTGCAGTATTCTCTTCTTTACATCAGTTCAAATTCCAGAGTTTATAAAGGTTGTCAGCGCATAAAGAAATCAGGGGGCAGGGAGCAGAAACTACAATCTGCAGCGCTCAGTGAGGAAAGCAGAGAGCTGATTGGAGGAAAGGGATACCCTCCCTTTCACACAGCACACAAAAACATAGCTGGGGCTGTCAATCACAGGCTGTGTGCTGGAGATCTCTCCTGTCACCTTTTTTTCTCATGGTGTCATGAAAACCTGTCAGAAGTGACTCATGCGGAGGGTTCTGGATTGAGACAAGTACACACTGCAGAGGGATATGCTTTGTTCATATTTAATGTCTGATGTTTACAATCACTTTAAAATAAAGTAACTCATATTTATCGATATAACATTAAAAACAAAGAGACCACACTATCGCTTTTTTCATACTTCATATTTTCTCAGCTAACAATATATGTGCGAAGATGACCATTATGGGTGAAAAATATCAGTGTATGATGCCTCCATTTATTCAAACAACTATACAAATATCAGTGTATGATGCCTCCATTTATTCCAACTATAGGAAGAATGGGCAACAAAAGTGCAGATCTAACTACTATAAACCAAATAATATTGGGTAATAAAAGTATTGGAATATACAGATTCAAAAAGGTACCCCTACATTGCTAATGTCGATCGGGTAAAAAAAAGGTAACTGCTCCAGAGCCACAAAAACACAACTGAAAAAATTCCAGCGACAAACTCTGAATGATTCCAATGAACTTCTAAGGGTCCAATAAGCATAAAAAAAAAAAAAAAAAAAAACTCAAATTTGCCAGCCAAAGCCATTTTAATAGCACTTTAGAGAACCATATTAGCACTAATTAAGCTGCATTGTTTTCCAAACTGGACGCTGAATTTATGTCGAGGATTGGAGGATAACAGATGGCATTAGCATTCTGCTACTCACTGAACCATTCAAATTAGCCCAATAATGCCAAGTACACATTAGCAGATCTTTAACTTCCGGCAGTTCATCTTCATTAGCTAAACCAATGTAAAAAAGGGTACCCAGGTTAATATATAAATGAACACACACACACTTTAGGATTAATTGAATGCTCAGACGTCCTACACTGTAGAGACAGGAAAGGGTGAGAATGGGCCTGTATACAGCACAAAGCACACGGAGCACTCGGCATATACAAGGCACAAGCACTCAGAGCTGATGGCACACAGCCTGCTCACAACATACAAAGGACAGGACTACATAGATTAACATTTTTAACTTGGCAGGCTATCCATAGGAGACCAATTCAACTGACATGTGATTGATGCACACAAAGCAGCAACTACATTATCATGCAAGGTTTGCTGACTATATTTTATAATAAAAGTTAAAAACCCACTCAGGGATAAAATTATCCGCCTCCCACCAGCCTTTAAAAGGGGTTGTAAAGTCAGAAGGTTTTTTGTCTTAATGTATTCTATGCATGAAGATAAAAAGCCTTCTGTGTGCAGCAGCCCCCCTAATACTTACTTGAGCCCCCTCTCTGTCCTGCGATGTCCACAAGTGCCTCAGACTTTAGAGATTCTTCCTCTTGATTGGCTGGGACTGGCAGTGGCGCCATTGGCTCCTTCTGCTATCAAAGTCAGTTAGCCAATCAGGAGAGAGAGGGGGCAGGCCGGGGCGGGACTCCGTGACTGTATGGACACAGATGCGGCTCGGCTCGGGTATCCCCAAAGCAAACTGCTTGTTGTGGGGGCACTCAACAGGAGGGAGGGGCCAGGAGCACCTGAGAAGAGAGGGATCCAGGCTGCTCAGTGCAAATCCACTGCAACAGAGGACGGCAAGAACATGTTTGTTATTTTTATAATAAAAAAAAAAAAACGAGACTTTACAATCACTTTAACTAAATTGCTATAGTTTAAAAAATAAAAATACCACCCTATCTAAAAGCTGTTTTTACTTACCTGTAGCCATGGTCACCTGACACTCTTCTATTCTTCAAACTTTCTGTATAGGTCTTTCAGGTCCTCCATGTCACTGACAGACGTGAACACTTCCAATTGGATGGTCAGGATCGAGGGGCAGGTTGATTTAATTGGAGGGGAAAAAAGGGAAATCAGCCGGTCTCAGTGGCCCGCCCATCACAGTGCTGGACTAGCAGTCTCCTACCCAGGAATGGGCAGTGGTGTGTAATCTGGACAGGGAATTTAGGCAAGTATAAACTGGCTTTACAAAGTAAACACACCACTAAAGCCGGGTACACACCAAGTTTTTTTCACGCAACCAAGGAAAAAAATGGACAGCTCCAGTTGGAGACACTGTAGACACTGTACTAACCATGCAAGGTTAGTCCAGCGATCTTCCCCACTGAGCTGTTGTGCCCCGACCAGAACACTCCAATAAGTGCTCTCTGCCGAGATTGCTGATCAGGAGTCGGTTGCTGGCTCCTCAGCATGCACGTCCAACAGAAGTCAACACACACACACACGGGTAGAATGTCGACCATTTTTTTATTTTTTTTTTGAACTGGCAAATGTCTCTTGATATTTTGCTTGTGTGTACAGGCTTAAACCTAGCAGGATGGGTTAGAAAAGAGCAATGAGGGGGGCGAGTGGTGGACGCATTCTTTTTTTGAGCTTCCCCCCCCCCTCTGTATTAACCTGGTGATCTGCCAAGTAAGCACATCACCTGTTTTAGAATGCCTCAACTCTGAATGAAGGCGCACAGGAGCACCTTTGGACAGCAGCATTGTCAGTGCGGGGGGTGAGGACTGTTAGATGCACTAGCACATTTAAATACACTAACAAACTGAGGGCTGGTTCACACCAGATGCGTTCCAGTGTGTTTTTAAACCACATCTAGACTACATGCACAGAGTTTGCCATGTATTCTAATAACCCCAGTGCGGTCCAGTTCCAGTGATTTCAGCAACAGTACAACCTGCAGCATTTTATTTTTTCATCTGATCGCATCAAAGCACGTTTAAACACACCGGACTGCACACTGTCCAAATGAAAATAAAGGTTTTTCAAATTTCAATATAAAAAAAAATCCACCTCAATTAGAGGTAGAGAAAGCGGAATGGAAAAAAAAAAAAAAAAAAAAAAAAAAAAAAAAAAAAAAGGGAAGAGGTCTATGACCAGCTTTAGCTCAGACTAAGTGGCTCTCAAAATTCTGTGTGCCCTTCCCTTGAACCAACATGAACTAGTCCTTCCTCCCAGCACAGTCTGTAGGCCTAAATCTCACGGACTTCTTATACCTCTTAGGTCCCTTTCACATGGGCCAGATTCAGCTAAACTCAGGTTTAGCAGGAGATCAATCTACAGAGCAGGCAGATGAGAAGCCCATGCCCGCTCAGTTTAAGCAGAGCGGACACAGCCTGCTTTGCTCTATGGGCAGTGTCCGTTTACACCTGACTGGCGATTCCTGCCAGATGGAGGGGGAACGAATCCCTTTGTTTTTGCTGGACCAGACTGGATGAGATCAGATTTTTAGTGGATAGGACTAGACGTCGGCGGCTGTAGATCGGCACAAGTCAGTTTACATCCGCAGCTTCTTAGGAGGAGAATGGAGGGCTCGATCGGCCCAACTGACAGGTGGACCTGATCGGACCTCTCGTGAGAAATGGGCCTTAAGGTCCCCTAGTGGGAAGAACTTAGGGAAGCCAGCAAGGACCATGATAAGTGAAAACCGCCAACAATCGTCATCATTGCATGTTGTGTTGAAATCTGAGACTAGTAATACATTTTGCCAAATATCAGATTTACATTAGACATTTGCAGGTACAAAAGACTGGCATTCTAGGTTTCAATGACACCAGAGGCCTAAAAGGTAGTATGCCAGTTTCATATTCAATGTATGCCTTAGGTCCCGTACTTTGTTGAGACATACGTTTTAATGCCCAACATTCCAACGTGCGCGCGTGTGTGTGTGTGTGTTCTCTCCAAGTCAGTTAACAGTGACTAATAAAAGTGCTCCTCGGTGTCATGATGCTTTGGGTGCATAAAGCTACTGCCTTAGTTGCCCTGCCCTTTAGAGCCATGAAACAACACCAATGCAATTATAAAAGCAACAACTCGTACAGGAAACTGCCACTATATTTAGGAATATTACTAAAGGTATGAGCTGGGGATTATTCTAATTACATTACTCCAAGGGGACTGGGTCACAGACTTAAATTTGGGCTTAAGTAAATACACGTTCTTCCGGACTGTAAAGAGGTAGGTCACACTGCAAAACTCAAATGATTAATTAACCCACTTAGAACAGGAAGGTTATTTATGTACATAACGGCTTCTCGTCTTACATCCCCACTAAGGTTTTGTATAGAAACATAAAATATATACATAATACATACACTGTAGGACCCGAATATAAACCTGTCAAGTGAGAAATATGGGGTTGCTTTTGAAAACGCTGCCGGGCTTGGACTTGAATAGGTTTTGAGTTACTGGTCCAAGACAAAAACACGTAGATTAGGGAAGTCAGAGTAACGTCAGAGCTCCTGATCTATATACTAACCTCAGGTAAGTGGCTCACAATACTCAAGGCAGGTGCCCACATACTTCCCCAGTACAAGCTTCCTTTAAAAAGCTTAGTTATTGCGGGTGAGAAATTATTAGTAAATGAAACAGAGGGGCTAGTAGACCGGTTGTTGCCTTTAAAACGGTCTGAGCTACTTACACAAAGTAAACAAGCAGAGTAAAAAAAAAATTGGAGTGAAGTCACCCCAAATGCTCTCGGTCTGCAAGACAGCCAAGCACCTTGCTGAATATGCTATGATAAAAATCACTATTCTCTGGGTAAAGGTTTCCTTCAAAAAGTAGGTTATGTTTGTGATGATTCCATTCACAAAACACAAATCTTTGAGTGCAACCTACCAAAAAAACAAAACAAAAAAAAAAAAAAAAAACAAATAAGGAAAAAAAATTAAGTGGATTGCCAAACGTACCCAGCATGTGTGTCCTAGCATGCTGAAAAGTGGGCACGTGTGTAGCCAACTGCTGTTCTTAGTCATTAGAGTACGATTTTAAATAAATAGCACTGCAGTGAATGGATACCAAGCCAGCCATATGCTTTTCACAAGGACAAACTAAAATTTATAGCGCTGCAAAAACAAAAAAAAAAAAACTCTGGAAGAACTAAAATCGGCAAACCAATTCTGCATTTTGTCTGTTTTAAAGTGGAACTTCACTCTGTCAATCAACAATTATCATATTCAATCCTCATGTTGCTAGCATTAGTAAATAGATATACCGTATATACTTGATTATAAGCCAAGTTTTTTCAGCACATTTTTTTGTGCTGAAAGTGCCCCTCTCGGCTTATACTCGAGTCAAGCACTTTTCTGCCGCAAAAAATGACATTTTCCGACCCGACTTTGAGGCCGGGGCCACTTGGTGCTAGGAACCCCACATTTGGATAGGTTGTAGTGTTGGTTCCACTGGGTTTGCACACCCGCAAAGACGGGTTGGAAAATTAAATTTTTTGCTGCAGAAAAGTGCTCGACATTTTCTGACCCGACTTTGGGGCCCCATATCTCTGGGCCACTTGGAACCCCAAATTTGGTGTGCAAACCTAGTGGAACCAACATTACAACATATCCAATATCCAAAATGGGGTTCTTAGCACCAAGTGGCCCCGAGATATGGGGCCCTAATGTCGGTCAACTGTGTCCATCTGCAGCAATGTCATTTCGGGACCCTTTGGGTCCAGAGACCCCAAATTTTGGCTGCAGCTAGGGGGCATCTAGGAACCATTAACTACCAAGTTTGAATGGCTGCAAATGGGCACAGTGAGGCTGCAAATGGGCATTGTTGACCCTCTTTTCCACTTAAAGTAGCTGCGCATGTCTCACCCTAGGCTTATACTCGAGTCCATAAGGTTTTCCCAGTTTTTTGTGGTAAAATTAGGTGCCTCAGCTTATATTCGGGTCGGCTTATACTCGAGTATATACGGTAATGTATTTTTCTATTTACTGTTTTTTTTTTTTTACATTTCTTCAGTTACAGTACTTCATGGTTTCTTGCCTAGGCAAATGACGTGTCTTCAGGGGGAGAGGAAGGGTTTTATCAGCTAAGCACACTCTCCTGCATGCATGCTTAAACTAAGGGCAGATGGATTCCATCCTACATGAATTATCTGCCCTTACTCAAGGTGGCCATGGCCAGAAATGCTAGGGGGTTGTTTTTCAAAGTGATTTCTCAACATAATAAAAGCATGGAGACATGGATGGATGGGGAAGTTTCCTTTGAATATTAAAAATTAATTTTCAGGGCTCAGATGCAGTGAAGATACACTTTATAGACCAAGGGAAAAAAATGAATAAATGCATAAAATAAAAAAATAAAATGTAAAAAAAGCCTGTGTAATTCTGTTTTACTAAAATCCAAGGTCCCAAGGGTGTGTTGATATTATGATCAGGCTCCAGTCAGAGGGATTTGCACTTTACGCTTTCATATTTAGCAGAAAATGAATAAACCACTGAAGCTGTATTGTTAAGTTATAAATACATTAAATTCTGCAGCTAGATTCCAGCAATAGGACCACACAAGAGGTGGCTGTATGTCAATGATGAAAACTCTGGTATTATGCCAGTAATGCTCGCTTCCACATAGTCCAATCAAACTATTTTTCTTCAAAGCAAATTATGTCATTTTCCACAGGACACAGATTGTAATAATATTCCATTAAAACAATCACGGCAGGGGTACTTGGTTTTACTAACATGTTTTTGTATTTACATTTCCTCTTACAGTTAGGAGGGGCAAATCTTTAATATCAGAAACGCCTAATGTACACTTTCCAAAATATGCATCTGTGGGGGTACCGGACGAATGGAAAATAAAAAAAGTCAACAAGAGAGAGATATATATATATATATATATATATATATATATATATATATATATATATATATATATATATATATATATATATATATATATATACATACACACACACATACACATACACACACACACACATATACACGCACACACACACAGCGAAGAGCAGTGGCCTGGCAGGGGAAGGAATCCTACTTATGCAATTAAACACAATTTAAATTTAGGGAATGCTACCTATGCAATTAAACACAATTAATTTAAATTTATTTTGGGGGAGGGGGGTAAGATACAGTTTAGTTATGAGTAATGATGTACATGTCATTGCCTGCAAGCTGTTGCTTCTGCTAAAAATCTTTCCTTCTATGCCTCTTCAGTCACCAGAGACTATTCTACAGTTGCCATCTTCTATGATGAGAGTTAGGCAGGCCATACACGGTGCAAACTTTTCTGCAATCATGGGTTGCAGGAAAGAATTTTGCACAATTCCCCCATCAACACAAAGTGCTGACAGGAAAATCCCTCCTGCCAAGCAATTGTCTGCTCCCAGCACAGGGGGGGGGCCATCCCTGCTGGGGGAATACAGTGATTATCGCTAGCGGCTATAATAGTTGTTAGCAATAATCGTAAGATAATCCAGCAGGCTGGTTGCACCTAAATTGAGCGATCAACTTGGTAAATTCAGCCTGCCCATTAACAGTTCGATTCGGCCTTAAATTGCAGCTACTGCGATAAGTTTTACTGCTCCCCCACCCCCTTCTGCCATTCATGGAACTTCTATTGTTACTGTCCCACAGAATGCAATGCATTGTGGGAATGTAGTAATAGGAGTTTGTGAAATGTGGAAAGGGCAGGAGGGGGTGGGCAAGTTGTGCAACTGTTCTCTGCAGCAGCAGCTGGAGGTAAATCTAGCAATGCTAGACCAGTGTTTCTCAACCTTTTTTCAGTCAAGGCACCCTTTAAAAATGGACAGTCTCGAGGTACCCCATTCATAAAATGTAAAAAATATTCTAATAGTTTTACATAATGCAGCAACATCCACACAGGAAGGACACCCAACATTAGAGGCGATTTATTCTCCTAATACACTTTTGCAAACGGTTACTGACCAGTATTCCAGTGTTTCTCTTCTCCCTCAGTTTTTCTCCATCACTGAGCTAATGTGACCCCAGTGCTGATGGGGAGGATCAAACAAGGATGCTATGCAGGCAACGCACATCCTATCAAATGATGCCATTGGTCGATGATGCCTGTAGCTAGACGGTTGTAATGATGCACAATGAAAACCTGTGGCTTTGTGTAACTAAAAGGCAGACTTCATCCATATGTCGGCTTGTATGCAATTTGTGGGCAAGGTTTATTTTGCCAAGGCACCATGGTAGAAAAACGCTGCACTAGACACTCTTGGCCTTGCATCAAAAAATTTAACAGCATACTGTACCATCTTATAATCATATTCAATTGCAAGGGGGCTGGCACAGTATTACCCACTCTGGCAAATGCCATGGTATGTACACTGACGATAATTCTTTAGTCTTCACAATCTCCATATGAACATATACACACCACTATATTGTGACCACAGCGCCATGAAGAAGGCCAACAGGCAGAACGAAATAGTTTCTTTATGGCAAAGATACAGTGAGCTAGTGCTCCTTTTTTTTGTTATTATCAGAAGGAGGTTGTTGTATTGATTTTTAAAATAGAAGTGTGCTGATCTCTTAAAGAGGAAGTAAACCCTAATGGGTTTGTTTCCCTGCAAAAGGTAAAAGCATAATGGGCTACTATGCATCACATAGTAGCCCATTATGTGTCACTTACCTGACACAGGAGCCAGCAATGTCACCACTGTCCCCTGTTGCAGGAAGCGTCCATCTTCCTTCCGGGTATCGCTGCTCCAGCGCTGTGGGTGGCCGGAGCAGCGATGACGTCACTCCGGCACATGCGCGCCAGAGCCATCAGTGACGGCATGCTCAGTGCGCTTGAGCCGGTGTCTACGGCGCATGGACATCGATGGCCCTTTTTAGGAAAATATCTCCTTAACCGTGTAGGTTAAGGAGATATTTCTTGCACCTACAGGTAAGCCTTAATCTAGGCTTACCTGTAGGTACAGCGGTATGTAAGGGTTTACAACCACTTTAAGAAAAGTGGAAACCTTTCTGAAAATGCATTACCAAAGTAAACTACTGAAGGAGATCTGTTTAATTCCAAAACTTCATGCAAGGCAATACAAAGTCTTTATATAACAAAGCAAAATAAAGTTTATAAGCAAGGGTCATTTTTTGGGACACAAAGCATTATAGGAGGACTATGGTACAAGCTGTGATCACTGAGGGTGTGTTTCTGATACCGATGACATCTATAAACAATACGCAGCTGCTATTTTCCAGCATAAAGCTCACGCATTCAATCACAAAGGCAATATCATAATGAATATTAATGTGGAAGATGATGCATTACCATGACAATATCAAAAGCATGCTGAAACTTTTATAGTATCCTAAATTATTTAGAATGTGTATAACCCAGGGTTTAAGCAGGATTACAGCTCACATAAGCCTGTGTTGTGTAACACTTTTAACACTACCAAGCTTTTCTTTCCTTAGGCATAAACATTTTCAAAGTATGCCAGTTGCGCAGTACTGGACTAGAAGCCTGACTGCAATGGAACACAGAAATCACATATATAGATCCTGACAAAACCCAACATGAAGGGGTCCATTTGAAAAGGTTTTCACACAACTTTCTCCAAGGATTGACACATTTTTACAATTGAACCCAATTATAAAAAAACGGGAAGAAAGTTGACAAAGAGTCTTGCGTGAAAACCTTCATCAAAAAGACCTCTTGCGCACTTCAGAAAGAGGACAATATTGCTGTGATGGATCTGTGAATATGTATCCAATAAGTACTTTAATATACCTATTACTGAGATGGAAGTCTATGTACAAGTATTTGTGAATATGAAACTACAGTCAAATCTATGTAATATGTTCTTCACTTGACCCTTAAAAATTTAATAAAGATAATATAAAAGCGTTCACTGATTGGATGAAGTGGAGAGCATGACATCACTGCCCCACCTCTCCACCTTGGTCTAACAGAGAACAATTTCCAATTATTCAGAAAATACAAAGTATTCTCCGTGCTTACTGGCCAACCTCCATTGTTCAGAATGCATCAGGCCAGCTGCTCATCATGGGACCCGGAAGCAAGTGGACATTGTAGAGTAGTAGGTGTCTAATTCAGTGATTTCCAGCTCTCAGAGCCATTGACCAGGTATGGTATACATAGCTTTGTGGCACATTTTCCTATGTTGAAAAACAGTGGTTGAGCCATTTCTGGTTTGTCGGCCATTTTCGAGTTGAAAGTGAGGCTTGGTAGTCACATCTACCGGCCAGGTGGCCATTTGAGGACTCGTGTGATGATGTGACGTCATATGATGAAACGCGCTGAGCAGAGCTAACGCACACAACGTCGCTATGCCTATTCTGACTGGTAACTTTGTGGAGCATCGTCTGAAAGTTTTTATCATGCATCCCAGGATTGTTTTATATACAAAGCGCATATCTGTTTTATCCATGCAATTCATTTTCATTCTTTGAAGTGCAATAAAACTTTATTGAGGATTCACACTTTGTGGATTCTTCCATCTTCATTGTATGTGTAATTTGTGTACAATATGGTTGCCATTGATGCTACTATCGTATTAGGATATGAGACACATTGTGGAACTTCAGCCAAGCAACATGAGATATTTTCTGTTTGATTGGATTGCCATATAAAGGCTGACTTGACTCTGTAGTGAAGTCCTTGCATTCTGTAAAGACCTTTTTTTATGAATGGTGATGGTTCATGATGTGATCGCCAATGCGGATTGAATATCATTTTCTTGCAAAAAGTGTCGCAGTGGTGCTTTGTCATGTTGACATATCTTTTGACTCCCTTCATTTGTTTGTATATTAGCACATTCAGCGCAGATTATATATATATATATATATATATATATATATATATATATATATATATATATATATATATAAATAAATAATGTTCAAAATAGATCCATGTAACTACATATAAAATACCTATACTGGGAATTCCTCTTTAAGAAAGGGCTTATGTCACTTAAGGTATTAGTAAACCCTTGCATATTTCCCATGAAGTGACTGGCCTCAAGTGATACAAAGATGAAACAAATCCTCCTACATAAAAAGTGGTGTACCTGTTTATCTGCAGACTTTTCTATAGCCATTAAAACTCCAGAGTTTATAAAAGTTTGTCCGAGATGTCAGACAAAAAGGGAAAGGGGGCAGACAGCTGAAGAGCTGAAGTTACATTCTGCAGAGCCCAGGGAGGAGAGCTCTGTGAGATAATGTGAGGGATGGGATGGGACACTACCCCCCCCCCCCCTTCCACACATCACACAGCACACAGAATCAGAGCTGAGGCTGTCAATCAGCTGGAGATCCTTCCCCGGTCACCATTTTTCTCTTGGGGTCAGAAGATTTTTTTAAAAGTGATGATGGTCAATGCCATCATGCTAATAGCAAAAGGAATAAAGCAGTAGACAGAAATGACACTTTGTGCTCATGATTGAGACAAGTACACACTATATAGGGATATACTTTGTTCGTATTTCATGTCTGAGGTTTACAACCACTTTAAGGGTTAACAAAGGATACGATAGCGCTATAAAAAATTCAAGTCCATCTTTAGAGCAGAATGTGAATTTTAATCTTAGCATGAAAACCACCGAACAAGCTCCTACCACAGATGGCAATGGCACATCCCACAAAAGGATTCTGGCACCTCTCCAGGCATAGAGACTAAATCCCACATTTATTTGAAATATGCTGTATGGTGAAACAACCATGAACCTTTTTGCATACTTGTAAAGATTCTGCTTGTTCTGACAAATCTACAAAGAGCAGACACCCTATAAGCCTTCTCCCATTTCTGTAGTGAAGGGGAAAACAAAAAATAAACACCGCTATCTTTTATTGGATCCCTACATTTTACAAGCATCCGAACAGTTGCCACGTCCAGGGAAGAAAATATCAAAACACCCAGCTGGCTGATCACATAAAATTAATCAAAAGTATGCACATCAATTAGGCATCAATGCGACTATTAAAAAAAGCAGCCAGACAAGTTTTAGAATTACCGTATTGCTAATGAACATTTTACTTGACTTTTTCCAATCACTTGTTCCATTATCAGATTTGAATTTTTTGCTTAAAACGGAGAAGTAGATTTTTTTTTTTTTTTTTTATTGGCCAATTATACTTGCCTAGATGGATGCAGCATGGGACCGAAGCTGCATCTGTCCCCTGCCGCCTCTTCACTGAGAACCGAACACCGCCGATGGTTCTGTTCTCTCACTTCCCAGAGTGGAGAGCTGCTGTCTGTCAATCAGCAGCTCTCCCGCTCTGCTCCTCCACGCTCACTGACGCACTGAGCTGTGGAGGGGCGGAGAGCGGCCATCTCAGCGGCTCGCTGAGACTGTCATCAGTCCAGGCACCTGGCGGATCCAGACTTCAGACCGATCTCCACTGAAAACAGGTACAGGAGTGCAAAACAAAACTGCACTACTGTGACCCAGAGGAGAAGCCCAGTCAAATGAGCTCAGACTGGACTTCTCCTTTAAAGGGATTCTAAAGGCTCATTTTTTTTTAATAAACATGTTGTTATACTTACCTGCTCTGTGCAATAGTTTTGCACAGAGCAGCCCTGATCCTCCTCTTCTCAGGTCCCCCACTGGTGCTCCTGGTCCCTCCCCCTGCCACATGCCCCCATAGCAAGCCAATTTTTATGAGGGCACTCGTGTGCTCGCTCCCGAGCCAGCTTGTGGCTTGGCCCTGCCCCCTTCTCACTGGCTGTGACTGACAGCAGTAGCAGCCATATAATGCATAAAAAGGCATAAACCTTCTGCTTTTAAAACCACTTTAAA
Organism: Lithobates sylvaticus; assembly: GCA_028564925.1. Lineage (NCBI taxonomy): Eukaryota > Metazoa > Chordata > Amphibia > Anura > Ranidae > Lithobates > Lithobates sylvaticus. The sequence goes on along the minus strand of CM053030.1, from coordinate 461,654,155 downwards.
TGAGAAAGGTCTGCCTCATAGAAACAAACTAGACATACACAAAATTGTTAATAGGTATACAAGAATAACCATATCCTAAACCCAGGACCCTGTATTCACTATATCTGGTCTCCCACAGTACACGGAACAAGGAAATGCAATTTTTAGTAAATATAAACTGCTAATTACCTTTTCTCATTAGCAGTATATAGCAGTCCTGTGTCTGGGTAAAGCTTGTAGGAGTTTTCATTCTACTCCAACTGTCAAATGAGGCTGCAGGACTCCTGACCCTCTGTCTGGACAGTGCTGATTGGTCCTGTGCCAATCACATGTACACCCTCCCAAGGAAAAAAAAAAACCACCAAAAACACACCAAACTGAGCATGTGCAGTCTGACCCCAAAGGCTATGCCTTATGAGAGAATTAATTGGGGACAGTGGAAGAAGGGGAGGATCAGAGAAGGCAGGATCAAACAGCCGAAGGGCCTGGTATGCTCTTGGAGGGCGAATCCATGCAGTTTTTTATTTTTTTTTTTTTATTTGGCGTGGAGTTCCCCTTCAAGATCATCAGAGCACAAGTCTCATGCCAAAGTCGGATCAGTCAAGATGGCGATCCGACGTCAGTGATATTCAATGGGCTGAAGTAGGATCCAAGTAGTGCAGGGAACATTTTCAAAGTCGGACCAATTAAGACGGCTCCCATATGGAAACATTCATTTTCACCTGTCATGAGCTCCCAATGTCGGAGCGTTTGTTGTACCAGTGTGAACCCGGCCTCATGCACACTGCAGCTCAAAGAAGTTGCTCCTACAGGCGTTTGAGCAGTTAAGTCCCCGGTCACACTTGTGCAAAATGCCCTTCTGTTTGATAGTTTCAAATCACATGTCGCACCCTACTGTCCGCAATGAAAGCGATCAAATCAGAATGACTCCTACTCCATTAGTCGCACCGATTTTGATAGAAGTTCCTGCACTACTTTTTGCAAGTTCAGGTGTGACTTGCATAGACATCTTTGCATGAAATCACACAGATGTATTCCAAGTCGCACTGACCTGCAACTTTGAAATTGTATGGCTTTCAAGTGAAGTCGCACGATTTCAAAATCAAATTCATTGTGACCGGAGACTAAGGCCCCATACACGCTATTAGATTTTCTGCAGATTTTGGTCTTTAGATTTACCAAAACCATGTAGTACAAGCGCCTGCCTGCCTGCGTGCATACAAATTGAGATTAAGGTTTGACCTCATTTTTTTTTTTATATGGTTTTGGTAAATCTGAAGACAAAAATCTGCAGAAAATCTAATAGTGTTTATGGGGCTTAACTCCTTCCCATGTTAGCCTGTTTCCAGGTACACTGTAGGCAGTATCAGAAGTTTACAGGAGGGAAAAAAAAATAATAAATAAAAACAAAAAAAAAATAAAATAAATGTTTTGCAGAAACACACTACAGTTCATCTAACATGGTTTCCTATGGATGTAGTTCCCATCTGTGCATTTTATGGAAAGGGCCAAGGTTTTTTTCTGGTTTTTGGTTCCATAGACTTCAATGGTTTAACCACTTGCCGACCAGCTCACGCCGATATACATCGACAAGCTGGCACTCCTGCGCAAACTGACGTACCTGTACGTCAGTCCATAAAAGCAGGATAGCAGGCGCCCGCCTGTTGTGGAAGCGTGCCCCTGGGCTCAATGTCCGCCGGCAGCCCGCAATCACGACGAGGAGAGGCAGAATGGGGAACTGCCTATGTAAACAAGGCCTTTCCCCATTCTGCCTAGTGATATGACCGAGATCTACTGCTCCCATTGATCGGGAGCAGTGATCTCTGTCATGTTTCAGTATTCCCATCCCCCCTACAGTTAGAGCACGCTGAGGGAACACACTTAAAGCGGTTCTGCACCCATTTCATTTAGTAAATCTCTTTGCCTTCCAAATCAGGCAAAGAGTACTAAATGAAATGTTTTTTTTTTTTTTTTTTTTTTTTACTTACCTTGTAATTGATGACTTCCGGTCTTCTCTCTCTTCGGCGGCGGGCGGGGTCTCTGCGTCGATCGTCGTCACGTCGCACTGTCTCCTGGGATCTGGTGTCATTGATCCCAGGAGTCAGTGCGGGCATCTTCCGAAATCTCACGAGATTTCGACCACATCTTCCGAAATCTCCCGAGATTTCGGCCACATCTTCCGAAATCTCGTGAGATGTCGGCAGATGTGCCGTTACTGCGCACGCGCGAGTAACGGCGGTGCATGCTGGGCCATCTAAAGTGCCTGTGGGGTTTCACATGCCCACAGGCAAGATGGACCCCAGCAGACAAGAAGAAGACAAGAAGAAGATGAAGATGAAAACCGGCGGCGATCGAGATGGAAGATGGAACAGGTAAGTCCCCCAATTGAGCTATATGCCCTTGGCATATAGCCCAAAAAAAAAGAGTGCAGAACCGCTTTAACTCCTTCCCTGCCAGTGTCATTATTACATTGATCATTTTTATAGCACTGATCAATGTAATGTCACCGGTCCCCAAAAAGTGTAATTTGGGGTCATATTTGTCTGCTGCAATGTCACAATCACGCTAAAAATCGCAGATAGCCACCATTACCAGTAAAAATAAATAAAAGTACCTAAATCGATCTTGTAGTTTGTAGACGTGATAACCTTTTGCGCAAACCAATCAATATACGCCTATTGCGATTTTTTTTAACCAAAAATATGTAGGAGAATATATATTGGCTTAAACTGATGAATAAATTTGTTTTTTGTATACTGTATATTTTTTTGGATATGTATTATAGCAGAAAGTAAAAAAAAATTAAAAAATTTTCTTCAAGCTTGTCGCTCTTTTTGATTATAGCACAAAAAAAGGTGATCAAATACCACCAAAAGAAAGCTTGGGTACAACGTTGAACGGCCGCGCAATTGTCAGTTAAAGCAACTTCGTGCCGTATCACAAAAAAATGCTCTGGTCATTTGGGGGGGGGGGGGGGGGGGGAAATTCTTCTGGGGCTGGAGTGGTTAAAAGATATGTATTGAAAAACGCAAAATGCACCTACAATATGTGAATCAGGCCTAAAAGGCAAATCCACTCTGTACTACAAGTACACATGGAAGTGCAGTCACTGTAGACCTGAGGGGAAGATCTGAAATGATGGGAATCTCTGCTGATTTTATCATCCAATCATGTGTAAGAAAAAAAATTCTATTTTTCTTGCATGTTCCCCTCAAATCTAAAGCGACTGCACTTGGAAGTGCACAGTGGATTTGCCTTTAGTAACACCTGTAGGCTAACATGGAGGGGAGTTAAAGGGCAAGTTCACCTTTCGTAATATGTTACATCCATATTTAGGGTGTGACATGTTACAGACCAGCCCCCAATCTGACAGCTAGTGGGGATCCTCTCCCCTCACTCACACCCCCCCCCCCCCCTCCCCCCGCTAGCTGTCAACTTTTTATTTTTTTAAGTGTGGCCGATCAGGGCTCCGCCTGTCCGTTTCACCCATTGTTTCCGGTGAATGGAAAACTACAAGGTCCAGCAGTCTTTGCAGGTGTCAGCTTGTATTTTTTAATGAAGTACCATGGCGATGTGGAGTGCTGTTCGTTTATTCTCTCTTCCTGTCAGATTGTATCTGCTTGCCCGTGCGGGATGTATGGGAACACAGATATACGGAAATCTGCTGATCGCTGGTGCAAAAAAAAAAAAAAGTAAATGCACATTTTTTTACCTGCAAAAAGAATGTGTATTTATAATTCTTTTTTAAAATGTGTAAGTGGGGTGCCCCAAATACTGCAGCTGCTGACTTTTAATGAATCGGACACGTACCTATCCCAGGGTCCAGCAATGCGGGGGAATGAAGCACCCCCCCCCCCCTCGTTCCCCGCTCCGCTCGCGGCACCGGCATTCTTACTGTAGGCACCCGGCTGTGGCTTCACAGCTGGGCACTCACTGCGCATGCGCGAGCGCCGCGATACGCCGCGCAGTCATCTTGGACCTGTCACGTGTCCCAGGTGACTGACTGCACCGAGGGGAAGTGATGTCAGTGCTCGGGCACTGAAGGAGGCAGACGAGGGACCCCCTAGCAACAGGCATTTAGAGGTGAGTGAAAAGTAAAAAAAAAATTCCAATAATTTTTTTTTTTACTTTATTTAATTTTTTTTTAGGAATTTTAAGCCATTTTTATTTTTTTGGTGGAAACACCACTTTAACTTATCCTTTAATATGCAGAGGGTAAAAGCTCAAAATGTCCGTAGGAGCAGCTCCTTTGAGCTGCAGTGTGCACACTGACACAACTGTTTTTTCAGTTCATGATGTGTGAGTGATACTGGTCAGCCCAACTGAAAAGCAAGGTCATGGACAAACATTGAATTACTAAGCTAAAGTCAATATGCATACAGAAATAAACTTGATATCACAGAGACATTTTACTGACCATTCCACGCTTCATTAACAACCTAAGCCTTTCCATCCAAGACCTCAATTACGGCAATTAGGTAGAGATTAATCCAACATCAGTTCACTGCACATTTTATCCTTGCACACTTCACGGCAGATCACAATTATTGCCCACTGGACCATTAAATGGGTCATTTTAGAAGCAAACAAAAACTATGGAGTTGATCTACATAGCACACGAAGAAGAAACAGCGGACAATAGTTCAGGTAAAATAAGTTATTCACAGTAAGTGGATTCACACATACCTGGGACAAAAAGATCAATACTCGGGGATCAAAAGATCAAAAACTTGGTGTTTTTTGGCCCCTTACACATGATCCACTTGCCCAGCAGGGGATCTGTCCACTGATCCCCACTAAGCAGGCAGATGACTGGTCCGATTATGCAGAGCGGACACAGACCACTCTTCTCTATGGGCGGCTCTTCATCTATAGATGTAAACGGACTTCACACCCAACAGGAAATGGAGTACAAAGATGGGCAACAAAGCTAATAAAGGGTCTGGAGGATATTAGTTGAACTTATTATCTCTGAAGAAGAGACACTTGAGAGGGGATATGATTTCAATTTACAAATACCGTACTGGCGGTTGATTAAGGAGGTGGCCAAAATAAAGTCCGCACAACCTCTCCCCCACCCTGACCAATGAGACGAGGGTACCTATACCCAGCAACATGGTATGATTTTCCTTCAGTGATACAGCTTGCTTTTAGATACCCACTGGTTTCCAATAATAGTTGCAGATGCTGTCTGGCATTTTCAAAAGAAGAATAATGGAAGTGCCCTGTACATCTCTAACGACATTTTTTTCATTGTAGACCAAACTGAAATCTTGTAATTTTGGGTGTCAATGATCCGATTAGAAAGATCAAAACCCACGTAGTCTGAAAATACCAACCAAATAATTTTCTTAGCTTTTCCCAAGACCTCCTGCTCTCTATCTCCCTCATCACCTCCCAAACCTCTCCCATCCAATGGAACTCCCTACCCCAGGCGTGTGCAACCTTTTAAGAGAAAGGGCCACTTAAGCGACTTGGTAACCAGTCGTGGGCCACAATGAGCAGAGCAGGCGTATGACAGGTCTGTGTCCACTCTGCATATGCAGAGCAGACACGGACAAAGCCCACTCTACTTTATGTGCCCTCCAATCCGATTCGCCCAAATGGAAGAGACTGATCCCCTTCAGTTTTTTTTTTTTTTTTTTTTTTGCGAATTGGATTGATCCACGGTTTACCCACACTGCAAGTGCAGTGCAGCTGTGGCCGTGGCTTTCCTGCAGGTTACTTGCACTTTGCCATAGACTTCTATTATACCCTGCAGGTGTGGTGCACTTCCTGAAAGCGCACCAAACCCACAGGTAATAACAGAAGTCTATGGCTCAGTGCAGGAAACCAGTTTAAGAGCAGCCCAGTAACCACAGCAGAACAGATATGCCCATATATACACTGTGATTTTACCAATAAAATTACCTTTTAATACCTTAACTTTACCTCTACTGCTGGCTTCATTCACAACCCCGATACTCTGGGATGGTGGGTCGGCAACCTGCAATCTGGGCTTGCCAACTAGCCATCCCAGAGCAGGAGGTCGCAGGCCACATCAGAGTGCTCCGTGGGCCACATGTGGCCGCCGGGCCACTGGTTGGGCAACCCTGCCCTACCCCAATCTGTCCAACTATGTCCATTTTTAGGTGATTTCTAAAAACCCTCATTAGAGAAGCCCATCCTACCCTCACCTAACAACTGAGAAGTGTAAAGGCGGTACTCCCAGTGGGAATGAGGCCTCAGAAAGGGGGTGTGTCTGACCACATCTGTTAGATTACGATGTGCACTGGGCAAAGTGGCCTCTGCTGCTTTCTGCGCAGTCATATTTAAAGCGTACCTATGGTCAAAAAGGAAAATCGTATTCATTTCCACATTTTATTTGAATTATTTCTAGCCTACTCCAATTAATCTGAACAATGTTGAAGTTTGTAAACTTACTTTGTGAAGATCACCGCATATTTACTTCCTTGAATTCTGTGATACAAAAGAGAAGGAGCAAAGAGCAGGCACTCTCGGCTCCTCCTCTTCTCAATGTGCAACCATAGGAAGACACTTCCTACTGTGGCACACCTGCAGCCTCAATCCTGTTCCAAGTTGCCTTTGTCTATAGACACAGACAGCGAGGCTCACCCCGTCCCCAGGATTTGATTGTCAGCAGCTGAATGCAGAGAATACATTGAGGTGAAGGGCTTTCTGATAAAAGTGATTGGGTAACTTTAGGGTCACCTGATAAATTTTACGGGGCTCTCAAACAAGTCCCCTAAGTGATGACAATAAATTAAAAAAAATTCAATTGAATATCACCACTGTCACTCCCATACGATGCCCATAAAAATAGTGCAACGTGGGGAGAGCACATGCAACATCAACTGTGCCACACATCAGACAGACAGAGCAATAATTCTAGGGCCATGTTCATGGGCAACTCTAAACTGATGGCCTGTAAAGCGACACCTATAGAGAGTTAGGGGTACCATTGTTTTTTGTGAATCCAGAGCCGTGTGCAATTTTCAGACGACATTTTTGGTATCCATTTACTCGACGCAACCCGATCCTTTTATATCTTACCAAAAAAAATTGGTACAATAGTGTTTGTTTGCATTAGAATTCATTTTAGTGTTTTAAGTAATGAAAAAATTGATGCATTAGACAAGTGTATTTCCAATTTTTGAGCCAAATTGGGATAATGCCCATCTTATATTGGTAATATGTTCTTTCACAAAAAAAATGTATTAAAAAAAAAAAAATGTTCTTTACCTTTTCAATGTGATAGACTACATCAGTGGTCTCCAAACTGCGGCCCGGGGGGCGGGGGGGATGTGGTCTTTTGCTTGCATCTGGCGCACTATTCCACCAACTGACACCAATGATGGAGCACCATCCCCCCTACTGACTATCAATGGGGTACTATTCCTCTCATTAAAACCAATGATAGGGTACCGATGTGGGGACATCTTCTACTCCCATTGGTCACAGTCGGGCCCGCCTGAAGGACAGTAAACTGGCCCTTTGCTTAGAAAGTTTGGCGACCCCTGGACTACATTATCGGTTGTGAACTATGTAAACGGTCTGTCCCAAAAAAAAGGGTTAATCATGGTATGTTAAATACGCTTTCCTTCAGTTTGTCCCTCTACTACTTGAACTTTAAAAATAGCTTACAATCCCTATGTGTAAATCTGCTGCATAGAACCAGCCAGAAAAGTAAGAAATATACAATTAGGTAGATGTGGCTGTGTGAATGGAGACCCATGAACAGAGCTGCTTTCTCAAATAAGACTGCAAAAGTGGAAATCCAACCATTCTTTCTCTAGATGGCTTTACACAAACGTGGGCTTTTTCTTAGTACACAGCAATCAGTTTCCCAAGCACTTTTAGGATCCCATCTCATTGCACATCCTGACAAGTATTGACAGACAATGCTAATTAGCAGTTTAACATTCTGAATTAATAGCAGTTTAATCCAATTAGCAAACATTAAAAACACAAGGACAAAATGAAGACCCATTAGCAGAAGCATAGACAAACATTGAAATTCAAACCTGATCACTTCCAAGATACTTTTATGGGAAGTGCACTAAAGGCTGGCAGTGAAAGTCTCAGCTCAGCGTGGCTCTACTGAATGGAATTCTTGTGGGAGTCACATTCAGTTCTGCATAGCTCAGAGTCAGAGTCTAAAATGCAAGGCACTTCTGTGTTATAGTCTCCCTCTGTCTTGGCATTTCCTATACACAACCCCACAAAATGAGAACACACAAGAACACAATCCTCCGACAGTCAGCAAATGTTTAAGTGGTTCGGGAAAACATATCGGTCACATAGCATCATTGCCACATTTAAAGTGTTACTAAACCCACAACAGTAAAATCAGTCTGTATATGCAGTAAAGCATGCTTGTTATTACTCAATGTGGAATCTAAGGGGTTAATCCTCTGCATTCTGTTAAAAGGCTGTTTGATCCTGTCTTCCATGATCCTCCCCTTCTTTTACTATCCCCAATCCATCTGCTGATAGCAGAGAGCCTTGGAGGCACTCTGCACATACTAAGTCACTCCTACTCCTTTTTGACCTCTACACATACTAAGTTTTAGTGTATATTGCTGGAGTTTTTTTTTTTGTTTGTTTTTTTGGGAGGATGCATGTGATCGGCACTGGGCCAATCAGCACTGTCCAGACAGAGTTAGGGGTCATGCAGTCTCATAAGACGGTCAAAGAACGAAAACTCCTCCTACAAGCTTTAACCAGACACTGATAGGAGGTCACAAGACTGCTATATACTGAGAAAAGGTATTGAGCAGTTTATATATTTACTAAAACTATTGCATTTCCATATTCTGTGGACTGTGGGAGACCAGATATAGTGAATGCAGGCTCCTGGGTTTAGGAACACCAACTTATATGGCTACTCATCAATATGTAATGGTAAATGAGGGTAATGGGGAATACAAAATATGTTCTGGTCTGATTGAATTCAAACACTGATTTGGCAGTGGTTAGAGAGAGTACTCAAAAAGGCAAGCAATCATCCCCAGGATCAGGCAATGAAGTTACCTTGGGGGGGGGGGGGGGGGGGTATTAGGCAGGCCATAGATGAAGCGTTTTTCTTTCCTGCAACCACGGGTTGTAGGAAAGAAAAGAAAAATCGATTGATTCTCCCAACAACGCGGTCAGGCGTGCCTGGCAGCTACTGGCAATAATGGCATGTAAAAGTCCAACATGATGGTTGAATCCAAGTCGATCGATGGGTACAATCAGCCTGCCCACAGGTGGTTTGAATCTCAACTTGTTCATACTAAAATCAGCTGAAGTTCGAACCATCCATGGCCGGCTATAGTTAGGGAAGGGTCCTCTCCTCCTCTAGTGTGCTTTTTCTGTACACAATGTATGGATTTTGTAGAATGGGATGATTGACATACAAACTCATGCAGCCCTGCACAAGAACTATATTTCTGAACAAAGCTGAGGAAAGAACTCTCCTGAAGATCACACAGCGCCCACTCACACCACATTCAGGCTGGGACAGTTGCCGAAACTACAGCCTCATTAGGGTGCCAACACTTTTCTGGCACCGTGCCTGCTTATTCACTGGCACAACACAGGAAAACTGGTTGCTTGCTTTCCACATTTAAACATTTCTAAAGAATACCATACAGCAGGATTACAAATCCAATACACATGAACACTCCCTATACATGTGTCACAGTTTTGCACAGCAAGAGTTCTTAAGGCTTCATAAAGAGTATTTTGCTGTGTGTGTTAACTGCACTGCACACAATCCAGGTTCCAAATATCGTGATAAACAGTTTTACATAAATGTAACATATACTGTATAGTGCGCCACACAAGCTTCGTGTAACTTCTCTGTGATAATTTCACTAGAAATACAATATATTTCATAAAAGATTATATTTTCTTCAAATAACAACAGTATTCCCTTCTGGGAGTATGACAACTGCACACAGATTGTGTTTTTTGTAGACCGAGCACAGCAGAGGTTGTTTACCTTCAGACTCTCTCTCTCTTCAAGCTGAACTCTGTACAGACATCACAACAGATATGGAGGGGCATTGAGGGCAATCAGTCCCTCCTTTGATCATTTTATTATAAAATTTAACAGCTTGTGTAAATGATTGAAGAAATGAGGGTATAGAAAACAAAGTAAAAAATCTGGGGGAAAAAAGGATTCTAAATATTTGTAGTTAGTATTTCATACGTAAAATTTATCTGATCGAACGAAAACATTAAAATTCATTGGGTACAAAATTAAATAAACACAAAACTAGTTGACTAGCCTTTAAAAGGTGAAGATTTTATTTTTTGTAACCTGTAAACGGACCACGGTGAGCCCCTTTTTGTTTCGCTTGTCTAAATCAAGCATGTAAACCAAACAACTACAGGAAAAAGGCATTATGGGACTAACAGTGTATCCAAACAAAAATAACATATTTCTGCTTAATAGTCTTTAGATGTGATGACTGCATTAGTGTTTTTTTTTTTTTTCTTTTCAATTATTCTTTATTTAGAAGAATTAGCTTGACAGTGCAGAAGTTAACACATTTAAGGCATAACATATACACTATGCGAGACACTACATTATGTAGCCAAGAATTATACATACGACAAGGATAAGGGTCCCTATAAACCCAATAAAAAAAGTTGGTGGCCCGGCAGGCTCTCTCACATGCACACCAGGTCATATAGATCCTTTCAGTTTTGTTCCATTTTTTTACAGGAGAAAAAAAAAAAAAGTGAAGGAAGAGGGAAAAAAAATAAAAAAAAAAGGGGGGGGGGGGGGGGGGTGTACTGAAAGCAGAAGATGAGGAAAGATGGTTAAAGGGGATGTAAAGGCCCTTTTTTTTTTAATCTCACGACCCCTCTCACATTGGAGGCCTTTTTCAGGCGCTAAAAATAGTGCGTGTAAAGCGCCTGAAAAATGCCTCATCTGCAATCTTAGTGTGAAAGCAAGTGCTTTCACACTGGGGCACTGCGCTGGCAGGACGTCAAAAAAAGTCCTGCAAGCAGCTTCTTTGGAGGCGCTTTAGGAGCAGTACATACACCGCTCCTAAAGCGCCCCTGCCCATTGAAATCAATGTGCAGTGCCGCCAAATTGCCTGCAAAATCGCCTCGGCAGTGGCAATTTGAACCCTTTATTCGCCCGCTAGCGGCCGAAAAGCGCCTCTAAAATGACGGTAAAGTGCCGCTAAAACTAACAGCACTTTTCTGCTGATGCCCCAGCGCTGTCAGTGTAAAAGGGCTCTAATGCATTAAGATAAAAAACCCTCTGTGTGTAGCAGCTCCCCCAATACTTACCTGAGCCCCCTCTCTGTGTTGAGCGATGTCCACGAGTCCCTCGGCTGTCCGTGACTCTCCTTCCTGACTAGCTGAGACACAGCAGCGGGAGCCAAATCAAAGTCAGCCAATCAGGGGACAGAGGGGGCGGGCCAAACTGCAGCTCCCTGTCTGAATGGACACAGGGAGCTCCAGCTCAGTTGCCCCAATAGCAAGCTGCTTGCTGTGGGGGCACACGACAGGAGGGAGGGGCTAGGAGCAGCGAAGAGGGACCCGAGAAGAGGAGGATCTGGGCTTATCTGTACAAATCCACTTCACAGATCAGGTGAGTATGACATGTTTGTTTTTTTAAATAACAGGAGACTTTACAAAACACTTTAAAGCGGAGTTCCACTTAAAAATGGAACTCCAGCTTTAACCATTCCTCACCCCCTTACATGCCACATTTGGCATGTAATTTTTTTTGGGGGGGGAGTGGGGGCTTCATTAGGAGGGGGACTTCCTGTCCCACTTCCTCCTTCCGCCCAGTAACCGCCTAGGCGACTCCTCCCTCTAGGCGATCTCCTGGGACATGTGACAGGTCCCAGGAGATCGCCTATCCACTCCGGGAGCGCAGCGCGGCTTGCGCATGCGCCGTGCGTGCCCGGCCGTGAAGAGGAAAGCTGTCACGGCCGGGTGCCCAGAGTGGAAATGGCGGCGCAGACGAAGAGGAGCGACACCCCGTTCGGCCGCATCGCTGGACCGTGGAACAGGTAAGTGTCATTTTTTTTAAAAGTCAGCAACTACACTTTTTGTAGATGCTGACTTTTAAAATGCCTGGAACTCCCCTTTAAGAAGTCCCTCGCATCTCCCCAGGCTAGACTACAGTTGTATCGCGTTTGCCATGACTAGAAGGACCCATCTATTGCTGTTGAAAAAGCAAGAGATGTTTGATATTTATAGAAAAAGGTATGGAGTACAGATGTTCCACTTCCTCTTCTTTAAAGTGATTGTAAAGTCTAATTTTTTTTTTTTGTTATGTTTGTTAATTTTGTCATACGTACCTCCTCTATGAAGTGTTTTTTTACAGAGCAGATCAGATCCTCCTCTTCTCAGGTCCCCCTTGGGTGCTCCTGGCTCCTCCCTCCTGTTGAATGCCCCCACAGCAAGAAGCTTGCTATGGGGGCACCTGAGCCAAGCCACAGCATCTTGCATCCATTCAGACACAGAGCCACGGCCCGGCCAGCCACATTCCCCTTCTCTCCTCATTGGCTGACTGAATTTGATTGACCGCAGCAGGAGCCAATGGTGCCACGCTGCTGTCACAGGAGGAGGGGCGTCTCGGTTAGCCGGGACACTCCTGCAACGTTGCTGGATTGAGATGGGGCTCAGGTAGTAGAGGGGCTGAGGGGGGCTGCTGCCCCCCGAAGACACTTGCACAGAATGCATTAAGATAAAAAAAACTTCTGCCTTTACAATCACTTTAAGCATCATAGTGAGATTCTGTTGGATCTCTGAAATTCGAGCAATTACTATTCTTTTTTCCCCCTCATTTTCCACCTGGGGAACACATTTCCTGTCCTAGGGTGACAATGCTCACACACTTGTACTTTATCTATGAATTAGCAGCGTTGTCATCCTAGGACAGGAAGTGTGCTGGGAATGGCATCAGAATACACCACACCTAGAGCAGATGCATTGGCAGGAATATGCACATTTACCCACACAATACTGGAACACCCAAGTGTGAATGGGCCTTGATGCTGAACTCATGTTAGGCCTCATTCACACTGAGTGTTTTAATCCATGTAGGGCCGTGCTATACTGGTTTGTTTGGGGATGTCCCATTGGGAGCAGTCGCTGTGTCCGTGCAGCTGCTGCGTCCCAATTAAAAGCTATGGGACTGCTGGCACAGGGATGAACACAGCACCTGTGATGGGAAAACACACCCTGCATGGCACATGGATTAAAATGCCCCATGTGAATGAAGCCCTTAAAAAAAAAAAAATAATAAAAAAATAAATAAAAAACATATGTTAAGGGTCCAAAATGCATACTATATATACAAGAAATATAACAGCTAATAAAAATGTAACATTTAGAACAAAGAAAAAAGAAGAATGTGGCACTGCCATTGATAGACTGCATCGTATACTGCATGTTATTTTTTATTGTTTACCATAGTTCTACTTTAAAGTTTAATAAATGGATAGAAGTTCAGATGAGGGCAGATCATATAAATACCTATAATAAATAACGTAATTAATAATAGGAATGGTTCCAAGTCCTCTGTAATTGCCTGTGAACTATTTTCATGCCATATAATTAAACCAATAAATGACAATGAAACAATATGTGAACCATGCCACGTAGATTTGGGAACAGAATTTAAAACCCAGCTACTGCCATTCGTTTTAGCTTTCTAGAAAATGCCTACTTTCCAGATGTCAGATCACCAATGTGGTTTTCCTAATGGTTTCAGAAATGACAGGCTTCTGTAACACAGCTTCATGTTCTTTATCAATTATATGGAGCATTTTTTTTCCCACTTGTGGGTTAGTAAATCTGCTGCAAGGATACATAATTCTTAAAGCTGAACTGCAGACAGGTTAAAGTGATTGTAAAGCATTTTTTTTCCCTTTCTTTAATACACAAAATACACGTTGCACTTGCCTGCTCTGTGCAATGGAGCAGCCCCATCTCTTCTCAGTGCACCACCTGCAGGCTCGCTCCAGAGTTGGGCTGTGTGCATCCATAGACACACACAGAGTGGCTTTTTTTGTTGCCCACAATTTTGCCTTTTTTATATGCCCACATCACTGCACACAGCTTAGTGCCCGGGTCCTTCCACTAGAGCCAGCGGTGGACTAGGGATGCACCGAAATTTCGGCCGCCGAAACATATTGGCTGAAAAAGGCCTTTTCGGCAATTTGCCGAAAGAGAAAAACAGCCGCTAATGGAGCCAAAAATGGGGCGAGGCCTGGGCTCCATCCGCCCCTTGTGCCGCCCATCATGGGGGTGACCTATAAAACGCAAAAGAAAGGAGAGCCGTGGCCCCCCTGGTTGATCACAGCTTTCATTTCAATAGCTGTGTGTTCCCCACCGCGTGCCATCACATACAGCCCCTCCTTTGTCCAGGGAACTTTGATAGACAAATCATCATGTCCCAGGATTAGCGGCTCTCCTCTCTTCCCCTGCACAGGCTGGCTGCACTGGGGACGCAGGCTGGCTGCATCTGATGGTCACTGGTGAGGCTGCATTGATCTCCTGTACCATGTCCCCAGTCTCTGACCATCTCCTGTACCATGTCCCAAGTCTCTGACCATCTCCTGTATAAATATATTTTTTTTTAAAAAGTTTCAGTATCGGTCATTTTCTGTATCGATTTTTGGCCTAGTGTATTTTTCATATTCGGTATTGGTTTCGGCACCAAAAAACCCATTCGGTGCACCCCTATCGGTGAATTCATTACATTGGTGCTGGTAAAAAAGTAACTAGAGCAAGGAAGTTTAACAGGCCAATGGCCTAGGGAAAGAGCGGCACAGCAGCCTTCAGTCTTCTAGATGTAGATTACTATAGAACAGTGATGGTGAACCTTGGCACCCTACTTTTTTTGGAATTACATTACCCATGATGCTCAACTACACTGCAGGCTGGGTGTTCTCACCTATGCAAACTGATTCCTGTGCAAGTTCACACTGCGATCTGTGAACCGATCTGGGGGTGTCATTAACAATGTATTGACACCCGCAGCGGTTCGCAGAGGGCAGTGTGAACTGCCTGTGGGGGATGGGAATGCGGAAACTGGCGCTGCAATTGTGCTGGTTCCCGCATCACACAAGTGTGAACCTAGGCTTGGGTTCTGAATGAACCATGAGGGCGCTGGGGAGCATCCTTGTAATTCACAAGCCCTGCAGCTTTCAAACTGACAATACAGGCTGAAAGCTGCAGGGCTTGTATGAAAAGGCCTGACATTGCTCACCCCATCCACTGATTGCAGGTACAATGCTTTCAAAACTCCTGCAGGAAAGAAAAAATAGTACATGCACTTTTTTCCCCTGCAAAAATGTGTACGTTTTTTTTTTTTTTTTTTCTAAAAAGCTGAACTTCCTTTTAAAAAACAAAAAAACAAACAAACACACAACAACATTCCATAGACCGGCACTGAAAAAAGTATTCTGTAAAGCTCTAATGCAAATATGTGCGTGTATGTCAGCTCCCATATTTTTTTCCCCCTTTATAAACCAACCGTGTCGCTGTTTTAAAGCAGAAAGACATGAACAACTCAAACATAATTAGGACTGTTCGTCAAGCTAAACAGCTGTATCAAAGCAAATATTCCAAAAATAAGACCAATGAATAAGAGCGGCATGTTTCCGATCTGCCTCGTCATTAGCAAAATGAGATAAACATTCCCCACATGTTAGAGATCAGAAAACACAAAGACCCGGATTGGAGAGACGACAGGCTTTTGTGAGGCCGAAACAGCACGCCTGTTGTATGTGTCATGTGAGGACACGTGAAGAAAACACTGGAAGATCCTAAAACACACACAGCTTATCAGAACTGCTAACAATAGCAGCTTTACAGCGTGAAATATGAAAATGGTAAGTAAACGGATTGCTCACGATGAGAAATAGAGCAAAGTTTCAGCTCAAGGGTCACTACAATACATAAAGAGCATTCAATGGGAATCTCAAGGTTTTCAACCTACAGGTTTCAGCCTCATTAGCAAATGAATTTTGAAGAAGTGCCTACTGTGTCTATCACAGCGGGGGTCACCATGCTGCCTGACCTCAAGGTTTGGAGGGAATATCAGCTATTGTAAGGAAGCTTTACCCACGTACATTCCCTCTCTGCATCTCCCACCCAGCAGACTGATCGCCACCTCTAGAAAACACACAGCATAAAGAACAGAGCCCATATACACTCCGGTTTGGAGAAATCAATGCATTAAAAGTTCATCCAGAGCTGGATACAATTTTTCAGTTGAACAATCAAGATATCACTGGCTGCATTCAGCAGCACGCCACGAAAGGAGACACCCCTAAGGAAAAGGTTGAGGCTCAATGTATATATTCCAAGGAGAGCGCCATCTAAAGCTGGCCATAGAGGGATCAAAATGCGGCTGGTTCAGCAGGGACTGCCTGAATATCAATCATCTATGGCTGTTCTCGCTCCAGAGAAGTCCATCTAATGATCGGCTTCTCTCAAACTGAACTGCTGGAAATGTTTCCCTCGATCAGCACACCACATCTTCCGACGGAGGAGTCCTTGCTGCGGGGAAGATTTCTCCATCCGTCCCGGTTCACACTGGTGCAATGCAGGAAAACCTGCGATTTCCACCTTGTACCTTAATCGCACACTGGTTCACACTGACATTTGCGAACCGCTGGGGGTGGCCATGTAAAAGGTAATGGCACCACCAGATTGGTTCACAGATCGCAGTGCGAACTGTGAAATGGTGCAGGAATCGGATCACATAGGTGTGAACACCCTTGCAATCCGATTCCAGTGCGGACCAAAAAAAAAAAAAAAATGGTCCTGCCCCCTTTTGGTGCAAATGTGATGCGACTTCAGCCATGCAGTGTGAATGCCTGAATTCGCATCACACAGACATCGCATGTGATCTGCACAGCAATGCGGAGTGAATCACGTGTGATGTCTGATCACACAAGTGTGAACCCAGCCTCCACCTCGGTTCTGATGATCCATCTATGGCCAGCCTAATGCCTGGTACACATGATGCGATTATCAGACGAATGATCTCCCGTTTTGTTTTGTTGCATGCTAATCTCATGATGATGCGAATTAAAGACTCTGGACGGCCGCACTGCAAAAATTCAAAAGCCTTTATTGGTAAAATGTTGAAATCACAAATTGGTCACAGCAAAGCAGGAAAACTCATAGCTGATGCTAATCTCATATCGAAAATGAAGAGGTTACAAAAATTCTCGTACAACAGAACAATTCGGAAGCAATGTATTGTAATTTCGGACGAAAATTGTACAATCTGGTATCAGACAAGAAAAATTTTCGTGCACGTCTCAATGGATAAATAAAAAAAAAAAAAAAAAAAAAAAAAAAAAAAAAAAAAATCGGATGAACTGTCGTGATCAGCTCTCAGAGGCGTGTGTACTAATGAACAGATTATCGTACAATCGCTTCAAAAGCGATATTTTCGTTCGCTTTTCTGATCATGTGTACAGGCCATAAGGCTGACCATAAACTATAAAATTTTCTTTAGATTTACCTTCAACTATGTAGTGCAAGGGGCTGCCTGATTGCATACAAATTGAAAGTGTTTGAAACCTTTCACACTGGAGACTAAAAATAGCGCCTGTAAAACGCCTCCCATGCCACACCAGTGTGAAACCCCCAGTGCTTCTTCTTTGGCCGCCGGGGGGTTAAAAGCGCCCCACTAGTGCCTGAAAAGTGCCACTAAAACGCCTGTAAAGCGCCGCTAAAACTAGCAGCGCTTTACCAATAACACGGCGCTGGTAGTGTGAAAGGGGTCTTTAGGTTTAGTAAATCTAAAAAAAATTGTACAAGAAGATTGTATAACACATGGCCAGCCTAAGGGCACATGTACACACAGACTAGGTTGACCACTGGCCGCAGGAAAAAAAAAAAAATAAATATAAATATAAATATAAATATAAAATATATATATATATATATATATATATATATATATATATATATATATATATATATATATATATATATATATATATATATATATATATATATATATATATATATATATATATGTTTTGCGGTCAAAACGTTCCCATCCTGAACGCGAATCTTCTGCGTTCAGGAGAGGGAGGTTGAACCTCCCCTAACCACAGCAACTTCTAAACTCTTGTAAAATTCTATATGTACATGGACACATAGGCTTTTATGGAGTGGAGTTTATGAACATTGTAAAAATAAATAAATAAAAAAAAAAAAGCTCCTAAACTCATGTTGTAGTGCTGTAGTGTACATGAGCCCTGAGAGTCGTCAACTTTACTATACAAACTGGTTCACATAAAAAAAAAAAAAAAAAAAAACTGCGTTTCAGGGGTAAACAAACTCCCCCTTTTCCAAGGCTTAAAAGAACAAACGATATAAAAAGGTGGCCACACAAGTAAAATATGTATCAGTTCAAGTTACATATAAAAAAAAAAAAGGCAACTGATAAATGAATGGCAATTCCTATATAAGCACAGAGTTTTTTTTTTTTCTTTTTTAAATGCATTAAAATAAAAACTAATCATAGGAAAAAATAAAAAAAAAAGTGTTGGAAATAAAATAAAGAATATACAATATAATATGTGGGCTAATTAAATCCCCCAATTTGCTATAATAGTGCCAGTATATAGAACATGGAAGTAAACTGCTGCACAAGGAAAAAACACAGGAGGTTTAATTCACTAAGATAATTACCACGTGCATTTTTGTCCTAAAATAACGAATTTTCTGTGATAGAGCACAGAACAGGGGAACATAACATCCAATAAGATCCATCACAGGAAACTACACATTATCTGTTGAAATCAGCAGGACCTGGTGGTGCGCAGAATGTACATGGCAAGGCCCAGATCACATTCCTATAGTCTGTCATATATACAGCATCAACCTACACAGCCTAACATGGATATAAACACATATAGCTCCGTTTTAATACTGTTATAATATTATTTAATAATTTTCTTACACAACTTAGTTCAGGATCATTATATTGTTTTTGTAACATGGACCTTTTGTATCATTTACATAGGCTCATCACACTTTCAAGATGCTTTGACATAGAGACCATAACTTCTCTACATAAACTTCCGGGAGTTTTCCCACCATCTCCTCTGGACACCAGGTGCAATTTTCCTTATTCTTTCCTTGTTTTGTTTTTTCCCCCAGTAATATTTTTTTGAAAATATAAATGTAAGTCACATCAACAGTGGGAGTACTACAACAAATAAGAAATAGGAAATGCACATAACAGATATAGTATCTGGACAGCAATATTACCTAACATCCAAAGGAACCTATGCCGATACATAATTGGGATAAGTACAAGCGTACAAGTTTTCTATCAAAACCACCAGGGTATGGAACTGAAGCCTCATTCCTATGTTAAATGAAGGAAATATTAAATATAGTTAAGATTTTAATGTTCAGGTGTGTTTGAGCTCAAGAAGTATCGAGCTTCTGCTATAGATCACAAAAAAAAAAAAAAAAAAAAAAAAGGGAAGAAAAACATTATATATTACCATATAGTAAAAGTCAGCAGATACAGAATTTGTAGCTTCTGACTTATGCCCCATACACACGGTCGGAAATTCTGATAGAAAATGTCCGATCGGACCATGTTGTCTGAAAATCTGGCCGTGTGTGGGCTCCATCGGACTTTTTCCGTCGGAATTTCCACCGGAAAAAAATTGGAGATCCTGCTCTCAAATTTTCCGACAACAAAGTCTGATCTGACTTTTTCCGATTGTGTGTAGGGAATTCCGACGGACAAAGTGCCACGCATGCTCAGATCAAATTACGAGACCAAAGCTATTGGCTACTAGACTCTACGTAGTTCCGTCGTACACAATAAACATCACCACGTTCAGAATGATCAGATTTTCCGACAACTTTGTCCGACCGTGTGTATGCAACTCCAGTGCCGGAAAAAATCAGACGGATTTTGTGGTCGGAATTTTCGTACCGTGTGTACGGGGGCTTATTCCTCCCTCTCCCCTCCCCCCAAGACGAAACTCTGCTTTAAGCTAGAGGGAAATGTAGTAGAGAAGAGAAGATAAAAGAAAAAGGGGTAAAAGGAGGGAGAGGGAGAATATATCCCTCCACTGCAGACCAAACAATGTTTTCTAGTTATGATTCTTATATATATTTCCTTGTTCAATTACTTTCTTAACTTCCTCTTTTTTTTTTTCAATCACTTTTGTTGGGACAGCAGCCTCAACTTTCGAACAACATTCATTATGTCATCAAATGCACTAATGACCGTTTTCGTAAGACTGTTCATAGGGAAATCTATCAGCGTATGGCCAGCTTCACACATCTCCATCCATTATAACTAGATGTCATTTCCATATGTGCGGGGTCTGTGTATTCCCTAGACCTAATGGCGGTTGCTTTCATTTCACCTTGTCTATGAAAATCCATGAAAAAAAATAAAATAAAAAATAAATATTCTTTAAAAGATTCTTTGGAATGTTAATTGTAAAAGAACATAAAGTTATGCTTTAAGAGTATACACAGGCAGACCACAGGACTGGATACCACCCAGAAAAGATCCAAGCAGATAACCATCAGATGCTCGAACTAGGATAGTGCATGGTGTACCCACCAGGGAACAGAAAAGCACATTCACACATACGTTTAGTTTGGGGCGAGGTATATGGTGAGCGATTGGGCCCTGGAGCAAAGGAAACAATAAGTGCCAATCTCAGAGTCTAACTTCCATTTCTTTTCAACACCCCAATTACTATGTAAATTAAGGCAAAATTTACTCAACATATCTTATGCTAGAATCTAAAAGTTGACTTGACTATACCTGCATAATCTTCATTTCAATACAAATTAAACATTTCTAAAAGGAAATACTATGTAGCATATTTAAAAAGCACTGAATGCAATATGCAGTCACTGCAATTTAAAAAAAAAACACATGCACCAGGAATATACCCGAGCACCGAATGCTCAGTGAATGTCATATTGATGTCATTGTTTTATACTAGATGTGGCTTCCCTTATGCCTGGTACACACAGGACTGCCCTCCACCAGAACATACAAGCCAATGGCGGCAAGAGCTAATCAGATGCCTGTCGGTTACTGGTTTTCCAGCATTCCAGTTTGACAGAAGCCTGAAGAAGATGTCCTTCTGCTGTACACACTGGTTGAATGTCGGCCGGTTTAGCCGTGTGTAACAGCCTTTAGCCCTCCCAGTCTTATCCCACAAGGAGTGAAAATGCTTTAAAATCATCAATACCAATTACAAGTGCACAAGAAAAGGAACTAAACTCCACTTTCTAAAACTCATATTTAGGAACTAGAGTTATACAATATGTCTTTAATGATCAGAGGGCTCTGTAGGTTTGGGAATCTCTACCTGGAAGCACTGACAGAATTATGTGAAAGCCAAGGAATTAAGCACTCAATGTCTGTTAGTCATAAATGATCTAAGCAAGGAATGATCCCCTTAAAGAAGGACCATGGTGGGCACACAAGTTCCTTGGCCTAAGGAGAGGACATGGCGAGGCAGGACCTAGACACAGACTGCTATACTCTAATGTCTGTAGGCACCCTTTATAAAAACAATAGATTTTCAAATAAAAGCCATTTGTACTTCTGGTATACCTAAGCTTTACATGAAATCGCCATTCAAGATACAAACAGAATTGCAACTTAGAATGGAGTGCAACACTGGGGGAACCTTGTTTTTTGTTCTTTGGGAAAAAAAAAAAAAAAACTATATTACCCCACCTGCACCTGTTGACCAGAAGAAGCTTCCTATTGGAAATTTCCACTAAATTAGTTCGGAGTCTTCCAATGCTTTCAAATGCAACAGCGCACAAATCAGAAAACCAGTGATGTCCAAATACAGGCTTTGGAAACCCAATAGAAAGAAAAAGAAACCTTAAAAACAATTGTGTTTAAAAAAAAAAAAAAAAAAAAAAAAGGAAGGAGTTAATGTACGGCATCAGTTCATTGGGCAAGCCCAACAAAAAAAGCATCAGGATCTGGAAGCAGAGGGTAGAGAAGTTGTGATCCATTGTGACCCAAAACCATGCCACATTACAAAGCTATTACTACTGGCAATAATAAAAAAAGTGTCACAATTCACAGTACAGGGGGTCCCCGGGTTACAAACAAGATAGGGACTGTAGGTTTGTTCTTAAGTTGAATCTGTTTGCAAGTCGGAACAGGTACATTTTTTAAGTGTAGCTCCAGCCAAAAAAATCTATTAAGTTTTTTTGATAACATAGAGAAGGGTTATCACCCCTGTAACATTTGTTTTGCTGTCTGTGACCCTGTTCAGAAGATTTCACTTCACCTTCTGTTCCAATGACAATTGGATTTTGAAAATTTTGGGTTGTTAGGGAAGTATGGACTGGTGAAAAAGCATCAGTGGAGACACCTTTTTCCCATATTAACTCTTACAGGAGTGAATTTCCCTTCCTAGGGGTGGATTTCCTCTCACTTCCTGTTGTCCCCCTCCGTTTGTAAGTAGGGGTCGTTTGTAAGTCGGATGTTTGTAAGTAGGGGACCCCCTGTACATATTTTATGGCACAGATGGAGCTGAAATACACAAATGCTTTAAAAAGGGAAATGTCAGACAAAACTTCCTTTGTTTCGGATAATGTAGAAAAGACTTGAGTGCCGAGAATTATGGTCATCATGGTTCAAGATGGGGGGGGGAGTAATTCCTTTGTCACCTGTGCCAGTGAATGCTAGTCTCTAACACTTACAGGATAAGTACACATTAAAACATTAGTTTACTTAACCTTTTTCCCCCCCCTCTTCCCTTGGCCTACCCAATATCACCCTCCATAGATGCATACTTACCCTAATTCGACAGCTGTGATCCTGACGTTTACATCAAGCAGTAGAAGCATCACGGACCTAGTCCTGCCTGTGCAATAGTTCTTTAGGGCTGGGTCCCAAAGCCAGAGATAATCAGAGGCTGTCCCATAAAATGATATGGGGCTAATAGAGGACAGTGAAGGCTTGCGATGCTGCATGTAATGGATAGGGAAACAGGGCCGCTAAACTGAGGCAAGTACATATTCGTGAAGGGAGAGGGTAGGTTAGTTCAGTTAAAGGGGACTTTTATTAGTAGATTTGGGAAAGATAGAATTACTGTCAAATTTGTGGGGCGGATTTACTAAAACTGGAGAGTGCAGAATCTAGTTCAGCTCTGCATAGAAACCAATCAGTTTTCAGGTTTTTTTGTTTTTTTTTGTTAACCACTTCCCGACCGCCCCATGTAGATATACGTCGGCAGAATGGCACGTACAGGCAGAATCACGTACCTGTACGTGCCATTCTTCAGGCGGTTGGGGGGTCCGATCGGACCCCCCTCCGCCGGCGGGGACGGTCGGGATCGTGTCAGGAGCGATCCGGGACGAGGGGACGGCCAGTGGTTTCTGGCCACCCCCTCGCGATCGCTCCTGGCCAATGAAAAGCTTCCCCTTCCTGTCTATTGTATAGACAGGAAGGCGGAAGTGATGTCACGCTCGGTGCGCCGGTCTATGTGACCGGAGACGCCGAGCGGCGAACATGTAAAGGTTAGTGCACCAACAGTACACTGACACCAGTACAGTTAGGCACATATTCCACCCCCCTGTCACCCCCTGATCACCCCCCAGATCACCCCCTCCCCCCCCCAGTCACAGTGTCACTAATTGCAGTGATCATTTTTTTACTGATCACTGCATTTAGTGTCAGTGTGACTGTAATAACTGTCAGGGCAGTTAGTTTTAGGTCCAAGGTAGCCCCCTACCCCCCCCTAATAAAGGTTTAACCCCTTGATTGCCCCCCAGGTAACCCTTTCACCCCCTTTTGCCAGTGTCACTAAGCGATCGTTTTTCTGATCGCTGTATTAGTGTCACTGCTGTCGCTAGGTAACCATTTTTTTTTTTTAGGTAACCGCCATGTTTATATAGGTTCATAAATAGTTTTTTATAGGTCAGGTACCCCCATATTACAACCTAAATAAAGGTTTTAACCCCTTGATTGCCCCTAGAGTTAACCCTTTCACCAGTGATCACTGTATAACTGTCACTGGTGACGCTGGTTAGCCAGTTAGTTATTTCGTTATTTAGGTTCCCCGTCAGGTTTTTATATAGCGTCAGGTACCCCCATATATTACCTAATAAAGGTTTTAACCCCCTGATTGCCCCTAGTTAACCCTTTCACCCCCTTTTGCCAGTGTCACTAAGCGATCGTTTTTCTGATCGCTGCATTAGTGTCGCTAGGTAACCATTTTTTTTTTTTTTAGGTAACCGCCATGTTTATATAGGTTCATAAATAGGTTTATAGGTCAGGTACCCCCATATTACAACCTAAATAAAGGTTTTAACCCCCTGATTGCCCCTAGAGTTAACCCTTTCACCAGTGATCACTGTATAACTGTCACTGGTGACGCTGGTTAGCCAGTTAGTTATTTCGTTATTTAGGTTCCCCGTCAGGTTTTTATATAGCGTCAGGTACCCCCATATATTACCTAATAAAGGTTTAACCCCCTGATTGCCCCTAGTTAACCCTTTCACCCCCTTTTGCCAGTGTCACTAAGCGATCGTTTTTCTGATCGCTGCATTAGTGTCGCTAGGTAACCAGTTTTTTTTTTTGTATTACTGTTACGGGTGACGCTGGTTAGTTAGCTTGTTTTTTATACTGTCAGGGCACCCGCCATTTATTACCCAATAACGGTTTAACCCCCTGATCGCCCGGCGGGTGATATCAATTAGGTTTTAGGGTCAAATAAGGTCTGCGTCGCCCCAGGTTAGTGCCAGTACCGCAAACACCCACGCACAAAGCATACACCTCCCTTAGTGGCACAGTATCTGAACAGATCAATATCTGATCTGATCAGATCTATACTAGCGTCCCAGCAGTTTAGGGTTCCAAAAAAAACCGCATTGTTAGCGGGATCAGCCCAGATACCTGCTAGCACCTGCGTTTTCCCCCTCCGCCCAGCCCAGCCCACCCAAGTGCAGTATCGATCGATCACTGTCACTTACAAAACACTAAGCACACATAACTGCAGCGTTCGCAGAGTCAGGCCTGATCCCTGCGATCGCTAACAGTTTTTTTGTGGTAGCGTTTTGATTCAGTCGCTTCAGTCAGGAGCTTTTTTACCTGTGAATCTCAAAAAAATAAAAAAAAATAAAATAGTTGTCGTTTTATTGTTCTCTCTCTCACTCTATTCTCTCTCTATTGTTGCTCTTTTTTTACTCCATTCTATTCTGCAATGTTTTATTATGTTTTATCATGTTTTATCATGCTTGCTTTTCAGGTATGTAATTTTGTTTACTGTGTTTTAGTGTTAAGCATTTTTTTGTTTTCAGGTGCGCCATTCAGTTGCAACGCGGATTTATTTATCTTGACAGCAACAGCGTTTGCTCCCACGATACATAAAGACGCGACTCCAACACTGTAGGAGGTGATTTCACCACCACAGTTAAAAAAAAGAGCATATATGCCGAAGCATGGGGGCAGCAGGGGGGGGGGGGGGGGGAGGAGCGATTGGCTCCTAATGCCACGTACATACGGGCGAAATTCCGACCGTGTGTACACGGCATAACTTTTGCGGGAGGATGCCCCCATGCATCGGCATATATAAATGGTGCATGTATGCCCATCATTAGAAGTGGGTGGATGAAGGGAGGTATTCTAATGGTGGGCATACCCACCAATCAATCTCTTTTTTTCGTTCAGCCAAGAGGCTGCATGAAAAAAAAAAAAGATTACAATATATGTCCAGTATGTTGCTGGACTTTGAATGGTTATACCAGAATGATGCCTGCAGGTTTAGGTATCATCTTGGTATCATTCTTTTCAGCCAGTGATCGGCTTTCATGTAAAAGCAATTCTAGCGGGTAATTAGCCTCTAGACTGCTTTTACAAGCAGTGGGAGGGAATGTCCCCCCTCCCGGATATAAACCGCGCCATTGGGAAATTGGGAAAGCATTTTATCACACCAATCTTGGTGTGGTCAGATGCTTTGAGGGCAGAGGAAAGATCTAGGGTCTAATAGACCCCAATTTTTTTCAAAAAAAGAGTACCTGTCACTGCCTATTGCTATCATAGGGGATATTTACATTCCCTGAGATAACAATAAAAATCATAACAAAGAAAAAAAATGGAAGGAACAGTTTAAAAATAAAATAAAAAAGCTAAATAAATAAAAAAAAAAACAAAAAAAAAAAAAAAAAAGCACCCCTGCCCCCCCTTCTCTTGCGCAAAGGCGTACACAAGCGTTGGTCTGGCGTCATATGTAAACAGCAATTGCACCATGCATGTGAGGTATCACCGCGAAGGTCAGATCGAGGGCAGTAATTTTAGCAGTAGACCTCCTCCGTGAATCTAATGTGGTATCATGTAAAGGCTTTTAAAAATGTATGTAGTTTGTCGCCACTGCGTGTTTGTGCGCAATTTTAAAGCATGTCGTGTTTGGTATCCATGTACTCGGCCTAAGATCATATTTTTTATTTCATCAAAAATTTGAGCAATATAGTGTGTTTTAGTGCATTAAAATAAAAAAAAGTGTATTTTTTCCACAAAAAAATGCGTTTGAAAAATCGCTGCGCAAATACTGTGTGGAAAAAAAAAATGCAACACCCACCATTTTAATCTGTAGGGCCTTTGCTTTAACATTATATATAGTGTTTGGGGGTTCAACGTAATTTTCTTGCAAAAAAAAAATATGTTTTCATGTAAACAAAAAGTGTCAGAAAGGGCTTTGTCTACAAGTGGTTAGAAGAGTGGGTGACGTGTGACATAGGCTTCTAAATGTTGTGCATAAAATGCCAGGACAGTTCAAACCCCCCCCAAATGACCCCATTTTGGAAAGTAGACACCCCAAGCTATTTGATGAGAGCAATGTTGAGCCCATTAAATATTTTTTTTTTTTGTCCCAAGAGATTGAATAATGAAAAAAAAAAAATATATATATTTTTTTTACAAAAAGTTGTCACTAAATGATATATTGCTCAAACATGTCATGGGCATATGTAGAAATACACCCCAAAATACATTCTGTTGCTTCTCCTGAGTACGGGGATACCACTTTTTGGGAGCCTAGCTGCGTACGGAACCCCAAAAACCAATCACCGCCTTCAGGCTTTCTAAGGGTGTAATTTTTTTATTTCACTTCTCACTGCCAATCACAGTTTCGGAGGCCATGGAATGCCCAGATGGCATAAAACCCCCCAAAATGACCCCATTTTGGAAAGTAGACACCCCAAGCTATTTGCTGAGAGGTATTGTGAGTATTTTGCAGATGTCGCTTTTTGTCACAAAGTTTTGAAAATTGAAAAAAAAAATTTTTTTTTCTTTACTTTCTTCATTTTCAAAAACAAATGAGAGCTGTAAAATACTCACCATGCCTCTCAACAAATAGCTTGGGGTGTCTACTTTCCAAAATGGGGTCATTTGGGGGGGTTTTGTGCTATTTTGGCATTTTATGGCCTTCGAAACTGTGATAGGTAGTGAGGAGTGAAATCAAAAATTTGCACCCTTAGAAATCCTGAAGGCGGTGCTTGGGTTTCGGGGCCCCGTACGCGGCTAGGCTCCCAAAAAGTCCCACACATGTGGTATCCCCATACTCAGGAGAAGCAGCAAAATGTATTTTGGGGTGCAATTCCACATATAACTATGGCATGTGTGAGCAATATATCATTTAGTGACAACTTTTTGAAAAAAAAAAAAAAATCTTTTTTATTTTTGTCTTTATTCAATCACTTGGGACTAAAAAAAAAAAATATTCAATGGGCTCAACATGCCTCTCAGCAAATAGCTTGGGGTGTCTACTTTCCAAAATGGGGTCATTTGGGGGGGTTTTGTACTTCTCTGCCATTTTAGCACCTCAAGAAATGAAATAGGCAGTCATAAATTAAAAGCGGTGTAAATTCCAGAAAATGTACTCTAGTTTGTAGACGCTATAACTTTTGCGCAAACCAATAAATATACGCTTATTGGCATTTTTTTTTACTAAAGACATGTGGCTGAATACATTTTTGGCCCAAATGTTTGACTAAAATTGAGTTTATTAGATTTTTTTTATAACAAAAAGTAGAAAATCTCTTTTTTTTTTCAAAATTTTCGCTCTTTTTCCGTTTATATCGCAAAAAATAAAAATCACAGAGGCAATCAAATACCATCAAAAGAAAGCTCTATTTGTGGGAAGAAAAGGACGCAAATTTCGTTTGGTTACAAAATTGCATGACCGCGCAATTACCAGTTAAAGTAGTGCAGTGCGAAATTGAAAAAAGACCTCTGGCAACTTTGGCTGCCAAATGGTCCGGGCTGAAGTGGTTAAAGCTTAAATTGAACAAGCTGAAGTTAGAAGCTGATTGGCTACCATGCACAGCTGCACCAGATTTTGCACTGTTCAGTTTTAGTAAATCAACCCCTGTATGTCCTTGTTGGTGGAATGTCATTACTTTTTCACTTGAAGTCTTAGTAAATCTAGAGCAGGGGTCTCCAAACTTTTCAAACAAAGGGCCACTTTATTGTCCTTCAGACTTTAGGAGGGCCGGATTGTCGCCAGCAGGGGGCAGAAAATGTCACTGGCCCATCATCAGTGAGAATAAATATGGCCCCAGGGTTTGTGGTCAGTAGCAGGAGTATTCCCCCTATTAGTAGGAGGATTAGTATTCCATCATTGGTATCGGTGGAAGATATAGTTCCCCATTGTTGGTGTCAGTGAGAGGAATAGTGCTTCATATCAGTGGAAGGAGTTGTGCCCCAAGGGCCGCACAAAGGTTAGCAAAGGGCCACATCTGGCCCTCGGGCCGCAGTTTGGAGACCCCTGATCTAGAGGATCTACTTTCTGGTGTGCCGTCGATTCTCTACGTTTGACTTTGCAAAGCATCACCATAGTCCAGGGGATGCTCAACCTGTGGCCCTCCAGATGTTGCAAAACTACAAGTCCCATGAGGCATTGACAGTTACAAGCATGACTCCCAAAGGCAGAGGCATGATGGGTAGTTTCGCAAACAGCTGGAAGGCCACGGGTTGAGCACTCATGCCACAGAAAGTTTACCCACTTAACTTCAAAAAGGAGCACATGAGGCACAAGTGCCGGATGGAAAATTATAATTTTTTTTGGTAATATGTCCCTCCACCGATAGCAATCAATATAGATCCCTCATATCCTGTTCCAAAGCAAACAATGTTGCCCAAAATAGCAAGAAAATCACCCAAGCAGGATTGAGACTGCAGAAATATAACTACAGGCATTGTAACCCTTCTCAATTCTACCCAAAATGTTAATAGAGTCTTAGCAGGAGTTACACTTTAACCAGCTGCTGACAAACTACAAGTCACAGCAATCTGTCCAGCCAGAGGATAAACTAATGTATTTTCTGAGGTTTCATCATGAAGTAGATACGGTTACATAACACTAGCCACAGATTACGATTCTAGCTGGTAACCTGTTGTGCTAGCTCAGCAAATCTCACACACTGCCGAAGTTTGGCATATTTTATGAACACATTACTGGAATACTTCATCTACAAAGAGCTCACATCAATCTTAAGAAAAAGCTAGTCTTATGAACCACAATTCTAGTCTTTTGAAAAGTTTCTTTTTTTTTATGTTGTTATCTGCTGTTTTTATAATTTTGTTTCATTGCATAATTTAGTTCTGCAGTGCAAATCTATCAGTCTACTCCGACATCTTTTGGCTAACGTTCACTACACAATCTTCCAAAAATGTAGACACATAAGAACCAACATATCTGTACATAGTATATGGTCATAAAAATAGCAAAACTAAGCAAGAAACTATTGGAAAAAGTTAATTAATTAACTTTCAGGAAAAAAAAAAAAAAGTTAAAACTCAAACAATAACTCAAAGTTCACTAAAATTGCATTTTGCAAAGTAGCAATGCTGCATAGACTAGATCAGCCTGTAGATTGTGGTCACCAGGGATAAGGAAGTCAAGTAACTAAAATAACAAAAAGGACACACATTAAAAACTTAAAAGTAGAGTTCCGCCCGCCCCTTTAAAAAAAAAAATGTAAAAAAAGTCAGCAGCTACACATGACTTTTAACATTAGGACCCTTACCTGTCCTGGAGTCCAGCAATGTCAGCACTGCAGCCAATCGGCTAGTCGGGTGCTGCCACCGCCATTGTGGGTAAGGTAACCGCAGAATAGCCTCTTGGCTTCACAGACGAATCCCTACTGCCCATGCGCTCTCTCACTGGCCCGGAAGAAGGGGAGGGAGGTATGGGGCCGAGCTGCTGATGTAATTTGCCACGGCCTGGTCTCCCGGAAGTGGCACCGGAGGGGGGAATCAGATAAGCGGAAGTTCCACTTTTGGGTGGAACTTTGCTTTAATAGGAAAGCTTTTATCATGAATTTGTTTTTGGATTTACAGACACTGTGTGTTTTAATAATTATAGAGCATTCATTTGCATATTTTACATCTGCCTAGATTTCAACTTTAAAGAAGAGGTTCACCATTTGTAACATGTTACACTCATATGTAGGATGTAAAATGTTACTTTGGACAAGTCCCCTGCATCCCGGATCCCTCCCTGTGACAGCTGGTGGTGGCATCCTCTCCCCGCGGTCACATTTAGTGGCTGTGTTCAGCTCCGAGGGGGGGGTGTGGCCTCCACTCTTTACATGAAGGTTTTGTGTTATATTAGATTCCTGGTACTTTTCCTTCCTCACTGACTTCCTTTTAAGCCATGACGAGCCCTTTCCCTGACTGTACGCGGTTGTCAGCATATAAGGACCTACTATAGCCTGAATCGGCACCCTTCATTTCTTTGTATGTGCGCAGTTGCACCCACATATTCATGTCATTCATTCCCAGAGATCTGTGAATGAATTTACTACAATTCCCGCCTTCCACCACAGCAAACAGCTTGTAGTTCTCAATGAACTACAAAAGCGCTGGTGGGCACTCTTAGTTCATCGACTCCTCCTGCACTTCAATAACTATGGACATAGGACCTCCTGTACATGTAAACAGTCTTGCTGAAACAGGAGGACAAAATATTCACCTTTTCTAGATAATAGGCTGCGCACAAAAGCGCAAGAGCACAAGACAAAATGCCTAGGCTTTTGGTGATGTCAACGCACTGGTAAGAACCATGAACCCTAATGACAACAAAATGGTCTTTTAACCACAGGTAGCACCCATAACACTCAGCCTTGACACTTGAAACAATGAAATACAATTTATTAAGTCAACAGTCAACTGGTGGCCCAGTGGTTGTATGTACCGCTTACCCATGTGAGAAAAATGATGCCTATACCACCACACGGAGATCTTTGGACAAGCAAATCGTAGTCTTTGTAGCTGCTCATTTTTGATTTTTGAAGAAGCAACGGAAGCTCCTCTTTAGTCACTTGTTTGTTGACACCCTAACCAGCTGGTGCATCTAATATTCCCAATTATAATTTAGGCCTCATGCACACTAGGCATGCAATTCTGAAGTTTTTTGTGCAGGCAGAAGGCAAAGATGCACTGCCCAGTTCTGCTGCCGATAGCCTGCAAAAAAAACAAAAAACACTCTAAAAGAAGCCAAAAGCTGCTCCGACTGGATGGTGCACTGATTGATACTAAAAAATTTTAAGATTTTTATACCATTGTTGAAATATTCACAACAGTAACTCAGACAGACCTTTTACTGAATAATGCTGTTGTAGAAACAAATGACGATCAAAGCATATACCCAGATGAAATTAAATTCCAAACTCTATGGATACTTTCAATACGAGCCCTCGATCACACTGAACACGGCTTTGAAATCGCGCGAGTTCATCTGATTTCAGTTTGACTTCGCCCCCGAAGTCGCCAAAAGTAGTCCAGGAACTACCGGTGCAGTGCCGCAAAGTCAGCCCACTGATTGGGACGCACATAACAGAGTGCAGTAACCTACATATGTCAGTATTTACTTTTTTGCTGGTCAAGCTTCATGTGACTTTTCATTGGCCCAAATTTTGCATGAAAGGCTTGGGCTGCCAGTTATTACTAATAGCCTGTGATACAAGCACAGGAGGAGCATGGTCTGATCATGGGCACTGAATGCTCTGCTTTTGCATCCAACGCCTATGGTCAACCAGCTTCAAGAGTTAACACAGCCAAAAGAGCACTACAGAGTTTTCTTAATACGTTTCATAACACGTGGGTGGCACAGCCAATTATTATTTGTGGAAATAGATGTGCACTGTGTCCATTAAGCTGCAATGAAAGGAAAGATGGCTCCTAGCAGCTTAAAGATGCATGTCAATACAGACTGCTCAGCCCTACAAAGACTATACTATCAGCAGTCAGTATGACAGGCAAAAAAAAGACAGCAATTCAAAAGTAAGGTCTGGTTAACATCTACTGATAAACACATGAGTAATACTATTACTGTATTTACCAAGCAACATACGGCAGGTTATTAACCTCCCTTAACCTAAAAAACTTACAGGGTGCAGAGTCCATAAATGGGATCACCTCCTAAACCTGATCTTTATTGATTTAAATTGATAAATTATGTAATTAAATGAGTTTTCAAAAAAGAGCACAAGGATCCTACCCACTTTAGATCCTGGGCCCATGTTCCCCATGCACATAAAAAATGCTGATACATTTATGCAGTAAATGCCTTAGTTGCCCTAAAAAAAATAAAAAATAAACTGGGACTGCATGTGGTGTGAACTAGCCATTCACAACACATGCAGTCCAGTGCGGGGGTTTTTTTCTGCATCAAAAATGCATTGGAAGTTATATGGTTTTCAGCGCTTGCAGTTCCAGAAAAAAAATAAAAAAAAAAAAAGTAGAACATGCTGAATTTTTCCTGCACTGGAACGCTGTAAAATACATCAAAAACGCACTGGAATGCACATGTCCTTATTTAAAAGGTTAATAAAAAGAGGGGGGAATGCACTGGACTGCATCAAAAACGCATCCAAAATGCACTGGAATGCATCAAAATCGTGCACGCAGAAAAGCATCCGATACACGTTTCTATGGTATGAACTTTATTCAGGCTTTTCTTTCTTTAGAGGTCACTGGCTCCTCCTGTACAGTGTACTATGCAAAGACACCACTGGGAGACTAAGCCATCCAATGCACATCACATCTGATGCGTTTCCTAGAGGGAAATTGGAACTACATATCCCATGGGATTGCAATGACAGGGTGGGTAAAGCTGTGGACGGCTCATGACCGGGCTCTGGGGGAGGGAATACAAGCACCTCCTGTAAAGCTGATATACTATATTATATACGTCACTAGTCATGATCAACTGGGGCGTCTCATTGGCTGCATGCAACCCTCTAATACTACCTTGGTCATGCTCCAAAACTTGGAATTAAGAGGGGAAAAAAAAAGTTAATATATTATCCTTCTACCCAGCTATTCCTGCAAAGAGGGAAATACAATTCAAATTTACAACAGAGACGTATATACACAGTAGGCATTATAGGTGGCATGCTTGGCACAGTGTTTCCTATCTGCGGGCACCGCATGCATCTAGTAAAGTGCATGTGGTTTTAATTCTACTGTGCTGAAGTTTCATTGCATCTCAAAAGTGAGTTCCAAAATAACTGAAGCTAAAACAAAATACCCCTGTGTAAATTGTTGCTACACAATGACAGAAGGCATCACACATACCTCCCTTTCACAGAGCCAGCAAGTTCAATCTAGAAGCAAGCAGGAAGTTGTGAAATGTCCGAGTGTCCTGATTGGTCCTTCTGCGTAGTGAACCACATCCACGCAGACTCAGTCCACGGAAAGTGGCAAGGTCGGGACTGGGAAGAGGTTTCCCCAACTAGTTTATGGCCAGCCATTCCTACCTTTAGAATCTCCAATGTAACGCACAGATAGCAGTTTTATCTACTAAACCCTTTCACCATCCAACACCTCAGATTATATACACAAAATCATTTGAAAACCTGAGAATTCACATATTTAAATTTTCACAAAATCTGTAACTATTGCTTTACCTATTTGATTGCCAATAAATAGAAGAAAATATGTGTATTTGAGTATATTGAGGCCAGCTAAATTTACTAATTAATGTTCTGAATTACCCAGCGCAAATTCAGATGCAACTGTACACTCTCTGGCACTCAAGTTGTAAGAAAGTCTTATCAAAGTAGAGGTTGTATACCCGTTTTTGTTTTTTTTTTTTGTTTTTTTAAACTACCTACAAGACAAAGTCATAATGAGCTAGTATGACTAGCATACTAGCTCATTATGCATCACTTACCTTACCAACGCCGTCCTCTTCTCCCCCTCCAGCCATCCCTCCACAGATACCCTTCCGGGTATTGCCACTCCGGCCAATCACAGAGCCGTAGTTGTGAATGGGTATTAACCCTGTAAATGCACCGTTGTCTACGGCGCGCATGCGTCGTAGACAACGTTGTAAAACGTTCTTTGCAAATATCTCCTAAACCGTGCAGGTTTAGGAGATATTTCTTGTACCTACAGGTAAGCCTTAAGCCTTACCTGTAGGTGCAAGTTGTAATTGAGGGTATACAACCCATTTAAGTTGCATAGATTGAAATGGGCGCCATTAAAACCATTGGGCTGTGAATTGTCATGCGACTTTGTGTGTCCAAAGTCACACTAGTGGCCAAAGAACCTTATAGGTGATTCATACCATTTTTAAAGCAGTAGTAAATTCCAGTTAAAAAAAAAATAAAAATCTGGTCCCTCTGCAGGTTTAAGTCATAATGTACTAGTATGCACCGCATAGACTTACCTGCAAACAGAGCTGTCCAGCGGAGAGCTGTCACGGCTCCCCCAGCACTTTCATCGTCCCCTGGTGTTCTTTCAGAGTTTCCTATATTCAGCCGCTTGAGTGGCCAGGCTGTGGTTATGTCACTGCTGCGCCCGCGCATAGGAGTGACATCACCATGGTTTACCGAGTGGGCCAAAAATATCACCTAAACTGCGGATTTTAAACACAGACTTTACTACCACTTTAAGAAACTTGACCACCTGTACACCAGACCCGACACCATTAACTTTGTAAATACCTGAATCTTTGTTAAAGTAATTGTAAAGTCTCGTTTTTTTTTCTATTAAAAATAACAAACATGCTATACTTACCTGCTCTGTTGCAGTGGATTTGCAGAGAGCAGCCCAGATCTTCCTCTTCTCGGGTCCCTCTTCTGTGATCCTGGCCCCTCCCTCCTGTTGCGTGCCCCCACAGTAAGCAGCTTGCTATGGAGGCACAAGCTGAGCTGCAGCTCCCTGTGTTGATTCTGACATGAAGCTCTGATTCGGCCCCGCCCCCCTCTCTCCTGGATTCGCTAACTAACTTTGATTGACAGCAACGGGAGACAATGGCACCGCTGCTGTGTCTCAGCCAATCAGGAGGGAGAGTCAGTGGACATTGCTGGACAGAGAGGGGGCTCAGGTAAGTATTAGGTAGGGTTGCCACCTCATCCCTTTAAACCCGAACACATATGAATTACACAGGTTCTGGAGGCCAATTTGATGCAGATAAGGCACCAAGTGAGTTTAATTACCAACTTAGCCACAGAACCTGTGGAATTCATGTGTGTTCAGGATCAACTGCAGAGATAAAAACAATAAATTCTCCCGCTCTACAAGACTCTGGTCCGGCCGCACCTAGAGTATGCTGTCCAGTTCTGGGCACCGGTCCTCAGGAAGGATGTACTGGAAATGGAGCGAGTGCAAAGAAGGGCAACAAAGCTAATGAGTGACTGGGAGGATATTAGTTATGAGGAAAGGTTGTGAGCACTGAACTTATTCTCTCTGGAGAAGAGACGCTTGAGAGGGAGTATGATTTCAATATACAAATACCATACTGGTGACCCCACAATAGGGATAAAACTTTTTTGCAGAAGGGAGTTTAACAAGACACGTGGCCACTCATTAAAATAAGAAAAGAGGTTTAACCTTTAACTACGTAGAGGGTTCTTTACTGCAAGAGCGGCAAGAATGTGGAATTCCCTTCCACAGGCAGTGGTCTCAGCGGGGGGGCATTGATGGTTTCAAGGAACTATTAGATAAGTACCTGAAAGACCACAACATACAGGGATATACAATGCAATACTGACATATAATCGCACACAAAGGTTGGCCTTGATGGTCTTTTTTCAACCTCACCTACTATGTAAGGTGGCGAGTGGCGACCCTAGTATTAGGGGGGACACTGCACACAGAAGGCTTTTTATCTTAATGCATAGAATGCATTAAGATAAAAAAAAACTTCTGCCTTTACAATCCCTTTAAACTCTATTAATTTTTCAATTAAAAAAAGAACAATTTAGTTTGTTGCTGGCCGTCATTTTATCAGGCTCAGTGACAATATCTGCCTTTCAGGATTTGTCCAGTGATAATGCAACCAAACCGCCCACCAGTGGCTTATAGTAACACTTCTGAAGCAACATCCATCAGAGGCTGTGCTAGAAATTAACAATAGATCTGTAAAACAATGAAGGCCCTCTGGGAATCCTTGGCTAAGAAAACGTTCAATAATTTCATTGACTTGTGCTCAAACAGGGAGGATGATCTGCTAATTCCCCAAGAGGCCCGGCTGCAATCGATGAGTTAAGTCACTGCTTAGACTCCTTATAAAGCACTGTCCTAGAACAGGGGTCATAAAGCTACAGTCCAGGAAGACATGAGTAAGTATGGGTAACATGAATAGTTCTCCATCCCAGAGGAGTACTGCAGTATGGCTACATGAAAACCATGGTGATAAAGCAACATCATGCAAGCAAAACACAACTCAGCAACAACACCCGCATTCAGCTGCTGAGCTGACAGCAGTTCATACTGGTACAGCAGTCACCTAGGGAAAATAAACAGACGATTCTGGGATGGAACAATCACTTGGGTACTACAGGGCTCCAGACGTGGCACAGACTAAACGTTCCATATAAGGAATAGTGCTGACAAAGCAATAATGCAGATTACTCACCTTCTCCTGCCCTACAACCAGTGAAAGGAACATTTCTCAGTGCAGCCGTGCTGCATTACTTTCGTCAATTAGAAAATTATGCATATAAAAGAAATCAGAGGGGAAAACGGTGCATCAATGAGAACACATTTATCATTGCAATATCTACAGGAAAGTCATCTTAAAGCGGAAATTCCACCTAAAAATAGAACTTCCGCTTTAAGTGACGGTGACCTCCTGATATGCCACATTTGGCATGTCCTTTTTTTTTGGGGGGGGGGGGCGGGTACCCCGTTTTTAGAGGCACCCACTTCCTCTCCTGGCGCCTCAGAGGAGCGAGGCTTCCTGCCCCCGCATCGCTGGACCGCACTGATTTTTGTAGCTGCTGGCATTTAAATAAGTGGAACTCCACTTCAATAAGACTTTTACATGCCTTCTATGTTTGCCTCAAATTTTATTTACAGACTTCTAGATCTCCATAAACTTACAGCGCTATACAAGCACCTGTAATAAATACCATAAATAAATAAAATACATTTACTTTCAAAAAAGGAAGTCAACAAAAGGCAGTCCATGTTCTTCTCATGATAGGGTTACTTTAAGGCTGGGTTCACACGCAGCGGCTCATAGCAGTCTGGTGCATCCTCGTTCACTGTTACAGGTCCGATTTCAGCCCGCATTTTTGGCTGAATTCGCTACTGAAACAGACCAAAAAGGATGCACAGAATTGCTGTGCAAATTGCACCAGAGCCACTGCGGCGATATGTGAACCGGCTCCATAGAGAGCCAGTCACAATCTCTTGCTATAGCGAATTGGATTTTGGGGAACCCACATCCATTTGCACTAGTGTGAACCCAGCCTAAAGGGTTACTAAACCCACAACAGTAAAATCAGTCTGTATATGCAGTAAAGCATGCTTGTTATACTCACTGTGGAACCTAAGGGGTTAATTATCCCTATCATGTAAAGAGGCTGTTTGATCCTGTCTTCTCTGATCCTCCCTTTTTACTGTTCCCAATTCATCTCCTGATAGAACAAAGCCCTGACAGAACTGCACATGCTCAGTTTGGGTTCTATTGCTAGAGTTTTTTTTTTCCTTCTTGGGAGAGTACATGTGATCAACACAGGGCCAATCAGCACTGTCCAAACAGAGGGTCAGGGGTCATGCAGGCTCATAGGACAGTCAGAGGAGAATGAAAAGCTCCTCACACAAGCTTAAACCAGACACTGATAGAAGTCAGAAGACTGATAAATACCTATTCTTATCAGCAGTATCAATCAGTTTATATTTACTAAAATAATTGCATTTCCATGTTCTGTACTGTGGGAGACCAGATATAGTGAATGCAGGGTCCTGGGTTAAGTAACACTTAAAGTGGTTGTATACCCTTAAATTCAACTTGCACCTACAGGTAACCTAGATTAAGGCTTACCTGTAGGTACAAGAAATATCTCCTAAACCTGCACGGTTTAGGAGATATTTGCTAGTCATACTAGCTCATTATGACATTGTCTTGCAGGTAGTTGCCAAAAAAAAAAAAATTTTAAACGGGTATACAACCGCTTTAAATTGAATGCATTACCAAAGAACTGCATCCTATAAAAACTGTAGGCAGTTACAAAGGCACTGAAAGCATAGCTAAAGTCTTATTTTTTTTTTAGGTACAGTGAAGAGGTATTAGAACCTGGTTTAGAACGAGGTCTGTGTCTCAGAGAGAGATTCACTCTTTCTATTTCTCCTGGGGTGCCCGCTGCCACTGGGACTGAAAGAAATGAGAAATCCAAAATGCTGAGTTGCCAATAGAACAGGAATCTTCCCTTGGGGACATTTGCCTCGGAAGTTTGTTACCGTTGCTTTCACAGGACAGGAAGTGAAGGGCAATTCCCAATGAGACCTGACAGGGTTTTATCTTTTACCGACTCCTTCCCAAATTGTGGGGGGATTACAATAAAAGTACTGTATATTATCGAATGCTTTAAATCAGCAGTCAACCCGAAAGCATGCATTTAATATATTGCACCTTACTATTTTTTAGATGCGTTTGCTACATTAATCCCCTGATGATGTCACATCTGACGAAACATGTCGGGAGGAGCCTTATTATGGGCTTACCTGTATGTAAAAATAACAAAGCAGGGTTTACAACTGCTTTAAGCATGAACACACATTGCATTAAGGTGGGAGTAAACTCCCATACATGAATTTTACTTATAGGTAAGCCTATAATGAAGGCTTACCTATAGGTATTGTAAATATCTCCTAAAACGTGCACAATACATGCAGCTGGTGATGTCACCGGTGCACGCGCTCAAAAAGAATGGCCACCAGAGTCCTGTGCCGTAAACGGCAGCTCCGGCCACTCACACAGCCGGAGTCCACAAACCCGGAAGCCCTCTCAACGGGGATAGTATGCCACTAGGGCTTCGTTCAAGGCAAGTTTCACGTAATGTGCTAGTATGCGATGCATACTAGCACATTTATTTTCCTGCAAGGCAAAGTTATAAACAACACACACAGCTAGCTGCTTACTATCGCTTTAAGCCAACCTTTCATTATGAAATGGGGCATTAGGAATGTAGGAGGCATCACATTTAGAACTGGAAAATGAGCAGCGCATTTCACTTATTTACATACAGATTTATGAGTGTTTTATTTTAATTGTTTTACCAAAGTAGATGCAAACTTGTCCTTGGGGAAAAAAAGACAATTCATAAAAAGAGAGACATCTAACTGGCTACAACAGTAATGAGCACAGCTTCTCACACAAACCATCCAGTAGCCACAATCACAATTCAACTACTAAATTTAGTCGCTGTTCCTCGAATATAAACCTCTACAGCAGACAAAATACCCTCGCCAGCACAATTGCACATAAAAAAAGGGAACAGGTCTGCCAATTTCCAGTAGCTGGGAGACCAATGCGTCTAGATGTTCGTGGTTTGTCCACCACAAAACTGTAACCTCACCACTTACTGGCTGCAGAAATTCAAGATCTTGCTGGCAAAACTGTACACTATAATTAGTATGATATTACAGGGGGAGCACAACATCAGAAAAAAACATATGCTGGAGATAAAGGCCAAGAAGGTATCAAATCCATCACTCAAAGGGAAGGGAAGAGAAGGGACCAAGCAAGCATTTAATAAAAACAATCGATGCGTGGACATGATGCTTCTGTGCCAGTGACTACAACCCCACATGAATGGAAAGAAAAGGTTATGTCAAACAACTAAGGTCTATTCTGTATTTTCCCTAAAGCAGGTACAACATTCAGGCAATATACAAAGAGGACAGAATAGCAGTTCTGTAGGACGGAGAAAGTCATATCTATTGAAGTTATGTGCACCTTTAGTGTGGCAACTCTGATTTTCTTAACCACCCACAATCCTAAATGGTACAAAACACGCAGCTGTATAGAGGAAACCGAGAAGAATGGAGCCTTCAGCACCAGACTTGTCTTAAGCCCCCGTACACACGGTCGGAAAATCCGACCACCAAATCCATCGGATTTGGTCCGACGGATTTAGTCCGACACTGGTGTTGCATACACACGGTCGGACAAAGTTGTCGGAAAATCCGATCATTCTGAACGTGGTGACGTTTGTTGCCTACGACGGGACTACATAGAGGCTAGTAGCCAATAGCTTTGGTCTTGTAATGTGATCTGAGCATGTGTGGCACTTTGTCCGTCGGAATTCGCTACACACGATCGGAATTGGTGTGATCGGACTTTGTTGTCGGAAAATTTTTAGAGCAGGAGATACAACTTTGTCAGTCGGACCATCCGATGGAAAATGTCCGATGGTGCCTACACACGGTCGGAATTTCCGACAACATTGTCCGATAGGACAGAATCCATCGGAAAATCCGACCGCGTGTATGGGGCTTTAGATTGTAAACATTATAATTTTTTAAAATAATAAACATTTTAAACCCAACTTCTCTGTGCACCTGCTCTATGGTTTTGCACAAAGCAGACCCGATTCTC